>JAJIBD010026973.1:0-13195 GCA_021461705.1 Cryptotis parvus
GCTTACAAGGCGAGATTCCACCGGGAAGTAGAAGCCGGAGAGCGGAACCGGCAAGTTTATACCCCGCAACTCAGACCTTCCTCCCATTGTTATGGAAAGCAGGAGGGTCCAATGCCCTCAGGTAACCCCTCCCTGCATCTCACCTAGGGCCTTTACTGTGCTAATGTTTTGAGCCGGGAATGCCTTTTGAAATGTAGAGAAGGGGTTCTGAGATGGCATGTCACTGTACCAAAGATCAACACCAATGCCAGTTAAATATTTCTCCAAGCCTTCACAAGTCTCCTCTACTTCATTGTAGTTTTATATTTTATCAGGAGCCATGCTTGTTTGTTTGGAAGCAAACAGCATTTCTCTCTGGTCTAATTACTTAGGTGTCCTTACTTGGCCAGGCTAATATGCTGGTAAGATCTAGCTAGTCCCACGATGATTGTGATAGCATGGGAGAATATTTATACCAGCTAGTACAGCATACATGGTCGGATAAACTGCCACATTTAGACTACCCCCCCCTTATCTACGGAGTGATCTACGGGAGGCAATCCAGAGCAGATGAAGCGGCCCTTAAGAGTCCTGCAACACCATACCTTTTCTCTGGGATTAAATCTGGAGAGGTAAGATTTTTTGAAGCCGATCCATGAAAAAATCCTAATTCCTTCTGAGCTTTAGGAGTTAGCTGCCTTGGGCTATTTAAAGCAGGATCACCTTCAAGGGTGCGGAACAGGTTACTGAGCTCACAGTTAGGAATACCAAGGAGGGGCGCACCCAGTTGATATCCCCCAGCAGTTTTTGGAAAATCATTCAAGGTTTTGAGCCCTTTCTGACTAATGGAAATTTTTTGAGGGCGCACTGTAGTGCGGTCAAGAGCATAGCCCAAATATTCATATGGAGGCTGCATCTGAATTTTTCCGGAGCTACTTGTAAGCCAGCCTCTGGTAAAACTTTCATTACATCATTATATAAATTCTGGAGATCTCTGGAATTGTCACAAGCTAGCAGGATATCATCCATGTAGTGGATGATGTATGCACCAGGAAATTTAGCACGAATGGGTCGCAAAACCTCATCAACAAAGTGTTGACACATCGTAGGTGAATTAGTCATCCCTTGTGGCAATACTGTCCACTGAAACCTACGTAAAGGACCTTTATAATTAATGGAAGGGACTGAAAATGCAAACCTTTTCCGATCATCTGGGTGGATAGGTATGCTGTAAAAGCAGTCTTTTAAATCTATGATAATTAGCGGCCAATCCTTAGGAATAGCTGCTGGAGAGGGAGCCCAGGTTGTAGGGCTCCCATGGGAAGCATAGTAGAATTTACATTCCTTAAGTCAATCAGCAAACGCCATTTGCCTGATTTTTTCTGTATTACAAAAACAGGAGAATTCCATTCTGAAAACGTTTCCTCAATATGTCCTAATTTCAGCTGTTCTTCCTATAGATTTGTTAGCGCCTCTAACTTTTTGGTATTGAGGGGCCACTGTGGTGTCCATATAGGTTTGTCAGACTTCCACTGAATAGGTGGAAGGTGGTGGGCGCTTAACCACAGCGGCCCCAATTAAAAAGCGGTTACTCCCGGTGTTAGGCTTATTATGGAGAGCTGGAATTGGTGCCTCGACAGGGAATTGGACGAGGTATGTGGATTACTGCCCCCACTGCTCCAACATGTCTCGACCCCCCAAAGTTAAAGGCATAGGGGCTATATAAGGCTGGACCATGGCTACATTCCCTTCAGGGCCAATACACGGCAGCCACCTGGCACTCTGTCGGAGAAGAGAGGAGGAGATATTGCCTACCCCGCTCAGGCTATGGGACACTTTCTTTAGGGCCCACTTAGAGGGCCAATACTTGGTGGAGATTATGGATATGTCTGCCCCCTGTATCCAACATGCCTTTGAATTTCCTTTTATAAATTTCAATGGGTATAACCGGCCGCTTGGCCTGAGAAATTCTGGCAGTGTACCCAACTAGATAGTTAGCAGGTGGCTGGTGGGCTTGGTTCTGTGTGGCTGCATAACCAACAATGAAGTTGGCAGAATGGTTGGTACTGTTTAAGCCACCAGCTGTAGGGTGTTCGGACTGACTATATGGATCCTCAAAAAATAATAATAGTTTAGCAAGTGGTTCCCCTTTTTAAAAAGTCCATTTAGTTGGCACAGATATTGACAGTATTATTTCTCCATGAGATTCAGGATCCAGAAGTCCGAAATGCACCATAATTCCCTTAAATTTCAGCCAATCGCTCCCCTGAATTAAACCCATACTACCTGGGGAGCAGGTCCTTTTATCCCTGTTTTTAGCATGTAGGGGTCTTGACTTGGGTATATTGTGACAGTCTTAGGGCAAAGAATGTCGAGACTGCCACTGCCTGATGTGGTAGGCTGGAGAGTATTTATTGATTGCAATTCTGTGGGTTCTGATTCGGAGGATACTGGGCAGGTGAGATGAATGAGGGTGCCCCTGGATTCAGCTGGGCCTGGGGCTGGCCCCCACCCAGTTTCCCGCATTCGAGGGAGGCATAGGTGTCATTTGAGCCTGCGGAACTTGTGGAACCTCGGAGGGAGTCCATGTAATATTTCCCATAAAGGGATTATTAGGATGTTGCCCTGTATTGATAGTTTTATGAGATGGGCAATCTCTACGGTTGTGCCCCTTCCCTCCACAATTAAAGCAGGTTATCTGTCCAGATGAAGCCTGAGGCTGACTTCGCCTCCGAGACCGACAGTCTCTGGCCCAATGTTTTCCCTTCCTGCACCTTGGGCATGGTCCAGGTGGGGCCCTCTGAGGGGTGGAGCTGCGATTATTAGAATAGTTTCTCCGATTATTGTTTATCCTTTGAAGTTTATTGTTTCTCCCCTAGAGCTGTCTGACATTTCATCCCTCTCCTGATCCTCCTGCTGTATGGGATAAGCCTCTATATCATCCTGTGTACTATGGGAGGTTAAACCGACATTTCTACAGGCCTTTAGATACCCCATGAGGTCATCCTTTTCCTTAATACTGTATAGTATTGCTTCGACATTTTTGATTAGCATTCTCATATGCTAAGTTTCGTTTTAGGATTTCTTGAGTGGTTGGGTCTTGAACCTGTCTTTGGATTGTTTCACATAATCTCCCAACAAAATCAAAGTATGGTTCATCACGACCCTGGTAAATTTTCGTATAGCTACCTAGAAATTCTGGGTCGGAACCTACTCTTTCCCACGCTTTTAATGCTGTCTCCCGAACAAATTTTAAAATAGGTTCAGGTAATGTCGCTTGTTTTGCTTTCTTTTTCCATTCACCTTCACCTTTTAGCATGGCAAAAGTTATAGTATGGCCTGATTCTTTTTCTCTTAAAGTGTCAATATTCCGGTTAACCCCATCTGCATACCACATATGCCATTGCATGTACTGTGATTTGTTTAGACAAGTATGGGCTACCATTTCCAAAGTTTCCCAATACCCACTGATCATTTTCGCCTCCAATCAGCTAAATATTTTAAAGTATAAGGATTTGATATTCCAAACCTGTCGCAAGCCTTCCTAAACGGGGTTATTGCCTCAATTTTTAAGTCTTCATGAATTGGTTTTACTTTATCTTTAGATTGGTCATGAGAAAGATTGCTGCGCTTTGCTCTTTGACTCGAGCTAATCTGTTCCTCCCGTTCTTCCTCATCAGAGCTTGTGGTATCTGGCAGAGGAACATCTACCCCATTGAGGGTATTAACTCTGGGGAGATTTTCAGCTTGGGAATTTGCCTCCTCTGGGTTTTCCTGTTCCTCCTCTAAGTTATCAGCCACATTAGAATTCTTTTTAGATTTTTTTTGCTGGGAATGTATACACCTTTTTCAAGTCTACAGCTTTGGTGCGTGTTTGTGAACGGCTTTTAGTTGGTTCACGCCTCAGTATTGGGTATGCGCTAGGTCCTGATTGATAAGTTATGAAATCAGAAATCTCCCATGCGTAATACATCCATTTCTTGGTTTAAGTTTTCAAGTTTCCTATATGTTCCTTCCTTTTTGTTCTTTCAATCTTATGTGTAACTTCCAAACCTCCTCTTTCTGTCCATCTATTCTATCTCTCTGTTTGTCAATTTCTTCCTCTAAGATAATGCTGATTTTATCGATATCCTTCTTCTGTTCTTCAAACTTTAATTCAAATTTTAAATCCTGTTTAATAATTTTACTTTCCTGTTCTTCTAATTTTTCTTTGAATTTTAAATCCTGTTCTTCCAATTTTTCTTTGAATTTTAAATCCTGTTCTTCTAATTTTTCTTTGAATTTTAAATCCTGTTCTTCTAATTTTTCTTTGAATTTTAAATCCTGTTCTTCTAATTTTTCCTCAAATTTTAAAATCTGTTTAATAATTTTACTTTCCTGTTCTTCTAATTTCTTTCCAAATTTTAAACTCTGTTTAATAATTCTGTCCTCAAGCTTTAAGACCAGTCTACCTGTAGTTTTGTGATCCTCACTTATTTCTTCAATCGCTGAGTAAACCTCGTCCCTTAAGATTGCATTTAATTTATTACTTTCTTCCCTCTCTCTATTAAACATTGTTCTTACACAAAGGTACAGTTTAAAAATCGCTAAGGACCCAGATGATTTGTGAAAAGATAGCGTAGTTCTCAGAAAGGAACTTTATAGACTGGGCTATGTATGGTTCTGAGCCAATAAAAGATACAATGTATCTATACCATGAGATATCCATCATTTTACTCACGGTTTGGAGGCAGATGGTCTCTGTCCGATGATAATTAGACCAGATGATGTTCGTCGTGCCCACCCAGGGACGCCAAATGTCGGGAACGCTGCCAGGGTCCCCGACAGTGTCAGGACAGAGGTTGTCTTCTACCTCCGAGGACGCCGGAGAACAGATGAAAACTCACGAGTCCGTGCAGTTCCAAAATGGCTTTTAATAGTACAAAAGCTCTTCCACAGCACTAGAAGATGGAGCAAAAAGGCCAAAGAGCAAAAGACCAAAGCCAAAAGCCGCAGGAGCCAAAAGCTGAAGGCTGAGGGAACCAAAAGGCAAAAGGTGAAGGGGCCTCAAGTCAGCCCCTTATATACACCAAAGTAATCCAATCGGGAGGTTGTCATGCCAACAAAGAACCCTAAACAGAGTGTAGTGCCACACCCTATTGTAGGTATAAACAAAGGTTACACCAAGGACTAATCCCGAGATTATCTCTTATGTAAAACACTGAGAGAGAGGGGGCTGATATAAAGTAATACATCTTAACTTCATGAGCTTCATGTAATCTAGATGGTACCCACAAGGTCCTTATTATTATCTGCACCAGGGTGATTCTGAGTATCTTGTTCTCATGTACTGAAAGGGTCATACTCGCCTGCTTAGAGCAAACTAGTATGATCCTTCCTATAGTCTACCTTTAGTCTCAGCGTAGCCAGGGTGGTAGTCTCCTGGTAAATTCTAACTGTCCCACGTTGGGTGCAGTGGGTATAAAGAGGAGCTGTGCCCAATCTAGAAAACATAGAAGTCTTAGTAGATGTATAAGTCAGAAGTTATTCAATCAAGGTGACTTCTGTAAGTGCCACACCCTCTAGCAGTGTTTACATAGAAGAGAGATCTCATTAGAATGAACATTGGCTTAAATAAGATTAAGCTGGGAGAGTGAGCAAAACAATAAAACTCCCAGATTAGCTAAACATGCCCTCCAACAGTCCTCAGCACCATCGGAGTAATTACTGAGTGCAGGACCAGCAATAATCCCTGAGCATTGCAATGTATACCCCATCTTCCCTCATAAAATATAGGATAGAAATGCATGAGCTTTGTGTTGTGTTTGTATATACTATGTTTTTATGTCAAAACCTTATAATACCTTACTTATAACATCAAATAATAAGTAATTGTAACAATAAGACATGTATAAATTCTTCCAATAACCTTTGCTTTAAAATATTAAAATTTTAATGATTAAAATATTGAAATATTTTAAATATTAAAAGGTAGACATGTCCTTAAATGAATCCATTAACTGTTTGAAATAAAAATGTGTCCCTTAAAAAAATTCTACAATTTAAACTGTGTTCCACAATCACTACAAAAATCTCTAAAAAAATACAGAGAACTACTCAAATAATCACTTTTGTCACTTTATGATGTAAAATTTTTATAGTATAAAATGTAAATTTTTGATGAAAATTGAAACTTATTATACTATTGCAAATATAATATTATTACTTTGAATCATAAAGACTGTTCATGTGTGCTCAACAGTGCATTAAACATTAAGATGAAATTTGCCATCTTTATCTAAAATCAAGAAAAATAGATGACAAATATATTTTGGAAATTCTAGTTATTGCAATCAGAATAAGGAAATGGTAAGTAAGAAATGGTAAAAGTATGTATAATCTTATAGCTATATAATAGATGATAGAAAATAAATCTAAAATGGGAAACATTTTAGAAGCAATAAACTTTGAAAGTAAATATTTTAAAAATAAACAAAAAATCCACCTCTTGACTCAAAATACGTAATTATTTGGAAAATATAAACTTATCAACATTTTAAGAGTATAAATTTTTATAATCGCAATTGTGCATAGATATTTGAGACTGTGTAGGTTGATAACTGGACAATCCATTTCATAAAATATTTGGAATAATTAACATTAAACAATAGGCCATATATTTTAAGAATAAAGGATGAGGAGAGATATTTAATCAGATTACAAAGACACTTTAATGGATAGAGTCTTTTTATAAAAGGTACTGCAACAAGAAGATAGCTGTGGAGAAGAAAAACAAATCTCCATTAAGGCCAGGAGAAAGAGACTGAAAGACGAAAGCTCAGAGAGCACATGTGCGAGGTCACCTAAGTCATGAGCTCCAGCCCTTGAGATGCTAGGAAATGTAAGGTCCTACTTATGCTGCGTGTAGCTCTGGCTCTTATGACTGGGCTTAGGAGGAATCCCTCTATACACCTAAGCTGAGCTCTTTCTCACTCTCTCTCTACCTCTTCCTCTCTCTCTCTCTATATATATATGTTTAGTATATAAACATATATATTCTATTAAATGGAACTAAATGGCAAATTATGAATGTAAACTGCAAATACTTCAGTTTGGTTTTGGGGGCCACACTTGATGGTACTCAGCTACTCTGTGCTGCAGGATCACTCATTGGCTATGCAGGGAACCGTATGCCAGTGCAGGGGATCGAACCTAGATTGACAGCATGCAGAGCAAGAAACTTGCCAGTCCAAGTACTGTCGGGGATGCCGCTGGGGTCCCCAACAGTGCCAGGAAGCGAGTTCCCTTCTACCTCCGAGCCAGAGGGGAATGGATAAAGACTCAGGAATCCGATGCAGTTTTAAAAGGACTTTACTATCACAGGTTCCAATATACAATCCAAGAGCAGGGAAAACCTCCTTGACTCTGGGTTCCCAGCTAGGCCCCAGCCAGGTGTAGGCCAAGATGGCTGCCACCACGTGTTGAGGCCCAACAGAGAATGGGAGAGGACGGAGAAGAAAAACACCAAGGGAAGCCGAAATGGCTAAAGGGGAAAAAGACAGAGCTTCTTTTTCTTGCAGCTTATTTTATATCTAGAAATCCACCCAAACTCCAGCCCAGCCCAGAATGGGCTGGCTATCTAGAGATGAAAACAGGAAAATAGCTCTATAGAAATGTAGCAACTTCAGGAAACCTTCTGGCTGTTTACAAGGACCCATAACTAATTAAAAGCCTCCTAGCCGAGCTGGGAGTTGCTGTAAGCTAAATGTAACTTCCCCTGGCAGTGATGGTCAAATGCCCTCAGGTAATTTCTCCCAGCACCTCACCTAATGTTTTTTTATATGCTAATGTCTTGAGCCAAGATCTGCCTGGAAATACCTTTATAGGGTAGAGAAGGGGTTTCTGAGATGGCATGTCTCTGTACCAAAGACTAATACTAATGCCAGTTAAATATTTCTCCAAGCCTTCACAAGAGTCTCGTCTACTTCACAGTAGTTTTGTATTTTAGTTGCCTTTGAGTTATCAGGGAGCCATGCTTGCTTGCTTGGAGGTAAACAGCATTTCTCTCTGGTCTGATTACTTAGAGATCCAACATGGCCAGGCAAATATGCTGGTAAGATCTAGCTAGTCCCATGATGATTGTGGTAGCATGAGAGAATATTTATACCAGCCAGTACAGAATGCATGGTCAGATAAACTGCCACATTTAGACTACCCCCTTATCTACGGAAGTGATTTGCAGGAGGCAATTCAGAGCAGATGCAGAGGCTCTTAGGTGTCCTGCAACAAAGTACTATTTCTTTGCCTATGATATTAGGATTTTTTAGGTCAGAGTGATCACACAGTTGGCATTTTAGGCCAGAGTGATAACACAGATGGGTGTCTGCTTGCACACCACATATCTGGGTTCAATCCTGGGCATCCTATATGGTTCCTGAGAGCCATCAGGTGTAATTCCTGAGTGCAAAGCCAGGAGCAATGCCTGAATATTGCCAGTGTGACCCACAAGCAAGTTAATTAAGTAATCAAATAAATAAATAAATAAATATATAAATAGATAGATAGGTAGATAAATAAATAAATAACACATGAAGTATTTTTTTGCAGAAGAAACTATGAATAAAACCTTAGAATTTGAGTCAAGCAAAGTGTCATTGGGAATACTTACCAAATTCATATTTAAGAAATAAAATTCTAAAATTATGTTATGTTAAAAAGATTTTCACTGCAAAGAACATTGTTAAAAACATAATCATTGGAGTTCTAAACTTTTATACAGGAGAAAATATTTTTGAATCACATATCAGAAAAAAAGTTATTTTTAATATTAAAATTAACTCAAAATAAGTAGGAACTAATTTTTATTACTTTGTTATTAAAGTGGCTTCTCACTGAACAAGATATTTGAAGATCAAATGATCACAGAGAAAACTGTTCCAGCTCAACATTACTCACTGGGGCAATACAAATTAAACATAAAATGGAAATTTTTTTAAATGTTAGAGTAAATTTCTGTTATTTCTGTTGTAGTAATTATACCAGAATCTATGCTTGTCTAATTCCCAAATAACTATTGACTTGATAAAAAGTGATTATTTTTCTTTATTCTTTCAAGTTTTAGTTATGAATGAATAAATACTTTGCACACCCAAAACAGGTGTCAAAGTAACTTAAAAGATCATTTGAAGAACATATCAAACCATTTATTTGAAATTTAATATATAATTAAATTAGATGATGAATAGAGTGATTTTCCAAAAATATTGGAGAAATGGACAACAGATTGAATGACATTGAAACAAGTGGAAACAGTTTAATACCCATTATTATATAGATAATGTGAAAAATACCCATTTCTAACATAAAATTCAGTTTCAATCAAGATTTCAAATTATGAACAAACTAACAAAAGAAATTCTTGAATAAAATTTTCATACTTTTGGGGAAAGAAAATACTTTCTTAGAAGGACAATAAATTCAGAACTCATAAATTTCAGATTGTATAATGTAAACAACAGACAGATAATGACCTAATAAAATGTAGCACCATACAGTTGTTTTGTTCTCAACTCAGATTCTTTTATTTTTGATAGTTTCTTACTTCTAAATTGAATATATAAACCATTGATTTATCTTAGTTTTTATAGGCATGAGGGAATTACCCCTTCAATTCAATTCAAAGGTAACTGAGTGGGGAGCAATTTCTAAAACTGATGATGGAACTATCACGAAAAAATCTGTTTCCACTCTAGAATACTTGCACTGGTAGAATGCAAGCCTAAAGGCTGCTGTGACTGTGGAATCTCGTGAGACCATGTGGAAAATGTGTGAAAGTGTGAATTATTTGCAGGAGGGGAGATAGACCGTGTCTGTGCCACATGTTTTTGGCCTGGTATGTGTCTGAGAATCATTTTGGATTATCAGATCCATCCACGAGTACTTCAGCTATGGAATGCATGTTGGTAGTAACTCGGAGTCACAGTGAAGAATACACTCAGTTTCAAACTCCAAAAAAGAATTAACAAAAAGGCAGATTATTTCTGATGTTTCATTTAATTCCCGCATTACTGGTATTCTTCCTTGAACTAGATTCATGTCTCTTTTCTTCTTGACTTGTCTTCACCTGGATCTCAAGAAAATGTCATTTGATTTGTATGTATGGAATAAGGAATTATAAAAATTCTCACAATATATGACAAGTTCATTGAGATAAAGAAATAAACAGAATGTCCATTTTTATATTTTTAGATCAATATACCAGACCTTTCAGATTCAATTTGTCTCTTTTCTTAAAAAACCAAATATCCCCTGACTTACTGAAATGCCCAGTAAGACCTTTGCTTTTGCATCACGTGCTGATCAAAAGGTAGTTAAGTTGTTTTGTCTTTACATAAGCAACAACAAAACTCTGTTGCTGACATTATTGGCTAATTATCAAAGACAAGTCGCGCACTTTATTTAAAAAGACTTATGTCTGTGCTTCAAGTATTTGGATCTGTGCTGTTATGGTTGAAAAATTCATGTACAGACTTTTTTTGATTATTTCTATAAATTAGATGTGAACATTAAATTACAAGTACTAAGTCATTCATTGTTCCTAAGAAGAATACAGAGGTAGGTTACTACAGGCTCTGTTCACATTTTAATCAAATGGTCAAAATAACCTTCTATATTTGTCTTCTGATTAGTACATCTTAGTGACTATATGGGTTTATTGACATTGAACTTACAGACTCTGTTGTTTACAGTTCATGCATGCACAGATAATGTCTAATGTGTATGTATATTCTTACGAGGCATATCACAGCCTTGTGTTTATGAACATTAGACTACACTTCATTATTGCAATTGGAAGTCATTCGTAAGAGTGAAATTATAAACATAAAGCAAAAATAATATGGAACCAAATAAATCAAATAAAATATTTAGAATATAGAAATGATAAGAAGTTGTCTGTTCAACCTGAACTGGGAGCATTCACCTTCAACAACTTTAACTTTTGCTACTCTGTCTGCACAAGTGATCCCCCCAAAGAGCCCTCGGTATTGATTTTGGGATTGCAAATAAATTTTAATGAGTAGGTGAATTTGAAAATACAGAATCCATGATAATGAGGGATAAAATGTATATTTAATTGAAATGTTTTGAAGACTCAGCAGGGGCAAGAGGTAACTTCAAAGTTTTACCATTACCATGTTATGTAAATGAGCCATGGCACCAACTAATCAAAGCTAGCCCTGCAGGATCATAGCAATCTTCATGCCCAAGCAGACGTAGTGAGCACATTAAGAATAGGAAATATGTGGACAAGAACAAACACACAACTAGAATATATTATATTACTATATCTATATTATCACTGCAGAGAACTTTGGAACACAACGCCATTAGCTTCTATTAGAATATCGTTTTCTTTTTTAGTGTAAAGAATGAAACTTCGGGTTTCTCTTCAGATCATATAAATCTTTCACCTTTTAGTGTAAGAATGATTCTGTTTGATTTAAATCATACAAATAAACTGGGGCTTGATGTTTTTCTCTGATTTACAAACTGGGTAATAATGGGAAAAGCACATTGTTTTTCCTGGATTCAATATTTGTATAATAAAAGTAATTCTATAAATTGAAAAAGGGACAGCTAAAGTGTGACACCTCTAAAATAGCATAGACTATGGCAATGATAGAGATAAATGATCACTCCAGATAAGAATTGCATGATGAAAGGAACAAACATGAAAACCTCTCAGTACCTGTATTGCAAACCATAATGCCCAAGAGGAGAGAAAGTACTATAATTCCCAAAAGGGAAGATTGAATCGATGAAGACAGTATTAATTCCTCTAATTTTAAATGAGGAAACAGAAGTTAAAATTCTGTTTCTGGAGATGAAGAGCCAATTGAGTGTGTAAGGCACATGTCTAGCTTCAGATCCATCAGGGTAATCCTTAGCACTTTGTGGGAATCCTTTGAGTGCCACCAGCAGTGATCCCTGAGTGTAGCGAAGAGCAAGTCCTAGGATTGCTAGGTATGGACTAGTCATTTTCCTAAAACTTATCTCACCTTTGCCAAAGAGAGAGAGAGCAATTAAGTAGAACACGGGCTTTGCCTACAGGAGGACTGGATTCAACCATGGAACCACATGGTTCCCTGAACCTGTGGGCAAGAACAGCTGAAAATTTCCTGAACACTGCTGGCTGAACACCACTCTCCGCCCCCAAGAAAATGAGTGTTTTATTTCACTAAGCATCAATGTCACGTGAATCATAACCTGACAAGTATGGTTGGATGTTTTCAACTTTTTATGGGGGAGTGAAAAAACTTTATCTCAGACCTGGGTTTCAAGTAGTGCACTTGGTTTTCCCTCTGTCATGACTAAACATACTGACTCTCCACTGCCCATTATTAAGCTGACCTTCTCAAGACACTTCTCAGGCTTAACTTTAAGGTACATAAGGCTAATTCCTAAGTCACTGCCTTGCATTTCAGTGCTACACTTTTTTCCAGAGAGGTAGATTTTATTTGTTTATTTTTTCAATTATACTTTTGATCCTAACGATCTTAATATTGTTCTGATTAGTCATGTTTGAAACAACCTTGAAGGTGTCTCACATTACAAACTTTTATGTACACTTTCCCTGAAACTATAAGTTTCCCTGGGGAAATAAATTATATTATAGACCATATTAATAGTGTATGGAAAGTGTTTGTATTCACATCAAATTTTGGCTGGCATTATCTAACAAAACATAAGAGTGTCAGTTCAAAAAGTGATAGATATTAATATTTTTTGCATTAAGATATCAAAAAATACTACTGTGGAGTAATTATAAAACAGTAGTCTTTTATTTGAGATAAATAATGTGTAATTGTTCATATATTTTCATTCAGTAGACATGGAAATCTATGTTCAGTATAATAAATTATTTCTTTGTGCTAAATATTGTATATTCAGGGTCAATGTTTATGAAATCTTCATGCTTTACTTACAGTACCAGAGTATGAGTCTCTCCTAAGATTGCTGTGAAAAATTAAATGAGATTATGTTTGTAAACATTAACCATTATGTTTGACCTAGGTGGCAATTCTGAAATGAAAAATTATTAATGCAGGGGATACTGAATTCACTGAATATAAATACTTCAAATTAAGGAATAAAAACAGATCAGTATAAACTAATTGCTCCAGAAAATATATAACATTGTAAACTTTAACATAAAAAATGACCGGTGTTTGAAAAT
>JAJIBD010026974.1:0-86576 GCA_021461705.1 Cryptotis parvus
CAAACATGAACAGCCTTGTAATATGTTGTAATTGTAATTGTAATTACAAATGTAATTGTAATATGCTGTAATTGTAATATGCCTCGGTGATATCACTTGTCACTTGTCTTCCCGTTGTTCATTAATTTGCTCAAGCAGGCACTAGTAATGTTTCCATTCATTGGGAATGAAATCCATTATTTTTACTGTTTTTGGCATATAAAATACACCATGGGTAGCTTGCCAGGCTCTGCCGTTCATCCAAAAAGCGCACAGATTTTTTCTATGTCAGACCATCAACCATCCACCATCCAGAGCCCACAGGGCAGAGACCTGGGTGTAGACAAGCCTGTCTCCTGTCTGCCACATGTTGATGCAGCCAGGCACCGCAGCCACACCTGCAACACCTCGAGGGCCAAGAACAGTGATATAATAAAATAAAAAGAAACAGAAGAAAACCCTGCCAGGTGTTGCCCAAAAACCAAACTAAATTATTTGCATATTTACATGTGGGAGTCCACACCCTGGTGATTTTAGGGTTTATTCCTGGCTCTATGCTTAGAGATCACTTCAAGTTTGTGTGTGGGAGTGACATTTGTGGGTTTGGAGGTCAAACCTGGGTCAGGTGGTCACACTTCATTATATCCTTGACCCCAAGTTATTTAAGGGTGGTTATGGATACCTACCCAATAATTATTTTCATTATTTTTAAACTACTGACTTAAAATTTGGTTTGTTATTTCCAAATATTGTTTTAAATACTTAATAAAGTCTTATAAATTTAATAATATAGCTTTGATCAAATTTATATTTTTGAATTTTAGGTGAATCAAAAACATTTATTTGAAAGGATATATGCATAGTTATGTTCATTGCAATACTAGTACAATAACATATATGGAAAAATCCAAATGCCCAAGTAAGAGTGAATGAAATAGAAGTTGTGATGTAGAAGGTATATATGTATATATACATACACACATGCACACACACAATAATGGAATATTATGCAGCAATAAAAAAACAAGACCATGCAATTTTCAGCAATATGAGTTGAACTAGAGGGTATCATGCTAAGTGAACTCAATCAGAAAAAGGGATAGATCTAGAATGAAATCTCTCATATGTGGAACTTTATGATTCACAAGAAGGTAGCAACAAAGAGTAATGGCAATGACAGAATAGTGGTAGAACTGATTCACACAATTGAATTGAAATAGGGAGGTGGACAGGGATGGGCAATGTGGGCAGTATATGGATACACTGATTATGGTTATGGTGTGGAATTATGTGCCTTAGAAAATCATTAAATAATGCAAGTTACAGACTCTCAATCAAATAAAAAGGCGAATAAGAGAGAAGCTATCCTACCTTTTCCATTAAATATTTCAAATGTTTATAATATTGTTTGGTTTAAATTGTTATAAAAACATATGGCAATTTTATTGATAAAATTTGATGTTTACATCATTTAGTTACAATAACAGAACAAACATAAAACAGTTCCAGTGACTTTAATGCTAGTCACATATTTGCATAATGTAATCAATATATGTAGTTATTATAATTATTATTTATTATATTACAATTATTGATATATTTACTGAAATTTAGTTTTCATGTTTGTTTCATTGATTAAAATATCTTGTTGTTGACATTGATGGTCATAAAATTTAGATAATAATAATTCCTAATTAACTTAATGTTTTATTAATTTTAAGATTTTATTAATATATTTATTGTTTTAATATTAACTTAGTTTTTTTAATATTCTGGAGGTTTTTGCATTTTCTTTTAAACAAATTATTCAAGATATATAAAACACAGACTTTTTTTCTTTTTGTCATATTTAAGAAAATAGTATACACAACCAATGTCTGCAACAATGTATTTTAAAGAATTCTGACATTTTGATGTGTTAATGGACTACTACTAACAAGTTGAATTGAACTTTACTTCCAGTACATTTGACAATGATTTATATTAGTAATATCTGAAGACAAACTGTGGTCTATTTACTAAATCAAAAGTAAATTCCTTTATTGTTCTATTGCCTCGCTAAATGTGAAAATTTCAAAAGAAAAGATGGTTTCTGAAAAATCTTGGGGATAATATTAAAAATAAATATACAGAAACTAAAATTAATTTTGAACATTCACTATGTGTAAAACACTATAATATATTCATGCTATTTCAACAAGACTGATAGGACTTTAAAATGCATAAACTTAATGTATTATGAATTCTCATTAATAGCTGAAATTAGTGAGAAAAATAGGGTGAAAATTGGTACAACCAATTTAAAAGTCACACTAGTAATTTCCTTGAAACCTAAGCATACAGATTAACCATATGACTCAGTAGTTATACTTTTAAATAATATTTTTAGTTAAAATATAAATAAGTAAAAAACTTGCACTTGAATCTGTTGCACATAAACCTGTTCATTGCAGGCTACAAATTCAAATTAAAAAAGTTTCTCTTTAATAGTCAAAATGTGCCAAAATAACTATAATATAACTTTATAATGGAATATTATTCAGCAGAAAATAAAATGAGCTATCATTTCTAGCACGTACTTCCTAAAATGTTATATATTTGGAAAAAAAAACTGCTACACCGGATTACACATTGTGATTTATTTGTAAAAAGAAGTTCAGAAATGAAGTGTATTTAGACTACACACACTCCAATCTATGATATAATTACATTTTCCTCTTGATCACTTGATCATGATGTATTGGGTTTGAACGCCCTGTTTGGCTAGGGCTTCGATGACTGCTTCAGTCTTCACAGAATCAAAGGCTTTCTGTAAATCAATGAACGTGAGACAGAGCGGGCATTTTGTACTCCCTACAAACCTCGATAAGATTGGTTACTGTGTGGATATGGTCGATTGTGCTGAATCCTTTCCAGAAGCCTGCTTGCCCGCATGGTTGTCCTTCATCTAGTGTTCTGCTAATCCTGTTCAGGATGACTCGTAAACCGCTTGTAGATGACGGACAACAGGCAGATGGGGTGATAGTTGCCAATGTCGTGGAATGTCTCCCTGTCCTGCTGGTTTTCCATTGTGAGGGCATCTTGCATTCAGACAGGTAGCATGTGAAGAGCCGAGCCAGTGTATTGATGAGTACTCATATCAGACTCTTCAGGTGTCCGGGTCTGACTTTGAGTGGGCCTGATGCTGTTTGCTTCTTTACTGACGAAGCATGTCGGATTTCAGAAGGGAGAACGTTGGGAACGACATATCCATCCTGCGGAATTTGGTATGTGGGCAGGTGGACATGTCTATCAAAGAGATCTGAGTAGACATCATGGATAATCCTCTCCATTGCCTTTCTGAAAGATGCGATAGATCCATCAGGACGTCAGAGGGCAGTCATCTTGGTCTTATCATTGGCGAAGGAGAGGTGGGCGTTGCCAATGCTTTTCCCTCTGCTTATGATATGTAATATGTAATGTAATGATATGAAAATGTAATGCTTATTATATTTTTCTTTGCTTATGATAATATTTTTGATACTGAAATTAAATTAAAATGCTATCATTTCATTTTGATATGTGGATTTATCATTGGGAAACAAAGTGTCAGCTCTTAAATTGTGGTTCAGCAAAAAGTATACAAACGCACTAATAACTAGGTCTTAAACTAATTCTGTTCAAAATGGAGCGCATAATGAAATGGATGTAATTCTGAAATGTACTTCATATACATAAGTTTTTTGTACATTGCAGGTGTCTCATTTTAGAAATGTATGGATCTCAGACCTTGCATGCAAAATATTCACAAATTATAAAGGTAAATAGGTATCTGAAAAGTTAACTTGCTGGAAATACTTTCAGAGGCATCTAAGGCTATGGACACAGTCTTTCTTTTTGTTGTTTTGTAATTGAAAATTTCTCTTTTCCTTTGAAAAGTTTTTCCGTTTAACCTTTATTAATTTAAAGGACACAACATTAATAGTTATGTATTTGATATTACAAAATGTTCATTGTAGGAACTTCAGTTAGCATACTTCCTCATATCTAGTCTCATCCTGACCTGAAAATTTTAATTTTATTTTAACAATAGTATGATAAATTATTTTGTAATGGCTTAGTATTTCTACATCATGCCCCCTACAAAAAGGTGTGATGATATTTTCAGCATTATACCAAGATCTTTTTTTTACCACTTTCTTTACTCTCAAATCACAGTTCTACTGAACATTATCTCAGGGATGTTTTCATTGGGTAATGTTTAATCCATACTTTGCTTCACTATGCTCCTCAAATGAGTGAAAATATCTAATATTTGCACTTTTTTTCTTCTGAGTAACTTCACTTGGCCTATCTTTCACCATTTAAGTCACAGCAAACTGCATAATTTTCAGCTTTTCTTGTATCTGAGCAGTATTTTTTGTGCATATGCTACAATTTCATTATGTACTTGTCTGTTATTGGTCACTAAGTGTTGTTTCTAGATCTTGGATATTGTAAAAATACCCCAACAAACTAATATGCACCTATGCACATAGAAACATACACACATATCCACACACACATATGCATTATTTTTTGCTTTTGTTTTATTCATGTCACATTACTTCACGACCTAATTTTTGCATACTGAACATTCCTATATTCGTGAGTTGAATCCCAATTGCTAAGGATGAAGTGTTTAATGTATTTCTGTATTTGATTCACTAGGATGTTTGTTTTATGAGTTCCCCAGATAATGTTCAGGGAGTACTTTTTGGAAAACTTTTTTTGGAAACTTTTTGGTTAGTGAGGCCTGTTGGTACAATACAAGACCTGCGGATACAGTGCAGCTTTGGACATATGGTACCAGGGATAACCTGGAACAACTTTGCGGTACTCAATCACAATTAAGTATCTTAGATACTTCAGGGATCATGAAGTGATGGGGATGGAATGAGAGCTAATTTGAAGTTAAACGTTTTATTTTAGGCACTGAAGTTTACATTACTATTAATGATAGGTTTTCACTCATAACACATTCCACCATCCCATCCTTCATCAGAAAGTCCACTCTCCTGTGCCATTGTCCCAATATTTCTCTCCCTTGTCTGATCACACAGCCTATGCTAAACTTTTTACTAAATACATGCTCTCAGTTTCTGCTCTCTTTGAGTATTTGTTATGCACCATTTTTTTCTTTATATCACACTTGTGAGAGGGAACATTCTGTGTCTGTCTTTCTTCTGACTAACTTCACTCCATATGATATTCTCCAAATCACATAGCAGAAAATTACATAATTCATGTTTCTTAAAGCTGAGTAATATTCCATTGTATATATGTACTATGTTTCTTTATCCAGTTATTTATTTCTTCTTGGGCACTTAGTCTGTATCCAGGTTTTGGCTACCATGATTAGTACTGCAATGATCAGAGGAGTATAAACATCTTTTCAGAATAGAGATTTTGGGCCTCGGGGATAGATGCCAGGAAATGGAATTGCAGAGTCATATGGATGTTTGATTCTTAATTTTTTGAGGAGTCCATATCTTAATTAAAGTTCTGGAGTAGGCAGCATTCCCACCAGTGTTAAGTGAGGGTCTCTATTCACCCATACCTCTTTTCCCCATACCAATTCCAAACTAATACTTTTGGTTTTTTTTTGTGATAAGTGTCAGTATCGCTGGTCTGAGGTGTTCTCATTGTTGTTCAATTTGCATTTCCTAGATGATAAAATGATCACTTGATCGCTTGATCACTTGACATCCGCTATTATTAGATTTGCTCAAGTGAGCGCCAAAATCATTCCCATTTGTCCCTGTCACATTCCAGTGTAGCCCAATAACATCTGCTTGTTCCAGGAATATGAAGAGCCTCAAACCATTCCTTCAGAGTCTTGAGTAAGAAATCTGACTATCTTGTAGGTGGGCAGCCATGTGATCTTTTGACATCCTGTGCGATCCAGTCAGTAAAAGCTAGAGTTCAGCAGTCATCTCCAAGTCACATTACAAGTTCAGTCTATCTGATTTTCGCACCCTGGCAAACTAGACAGCATTCATGATTCTCAACCAACAGAGGTTGGAACTCTGGATTCCTTCACTTACTTGAGTGAGACGTGATATTCCAAGCATAGCTCTTTCAATTCCTCTTTGGGAGACACGAATAGCATTCTCATCCTGCTTTCTAAGGGCCCAGGTCTCTGAGGCGTATGTTAATGCAGGGAGAATGGCAGAGTTGAAGATATGTGCCTGGAGCCAGAGTTTCTTTGTCCTTTTTAGCTATTCCTTCAATGCCATTGAAGGCATTCTATGCCACTCTCTTCCTCCTGTGCAGTTCAGGTGCTAGGTCGTTCATTATATTGATTTCTCGATCTAGGTACACATAGTTACTGCATTCAGAGATGTTTGTTTCATTGAGAGTGAATGGAGCATCTGGAACTAGTTTGTTTTTCATGAACATTGTTTTGTTGAGTTTCAGCTATAGACCTATTTTTCCACATTCTTGGTCAAGTCAGTCAGCATTTGTGCTGCTTGGCTGTTTATTGTTATTAGTATGATGTAATCAGCCAAGTGGAGGTGGTGTAGATGCCACGTCTATCTTTGCCCCCACTCCTTCCCATTCTAATTGCCTCACTGACATTCCTGAGGGCAGTGCTGAAGAGTTTCGATGAAATGGTATCCTCCTGCCAAAAACCCTCTTTTTACATCAATGATCACTTCTTTGTAGAGTGGTGATGTTCTGGTGGTGAATGCGTAATACAGCTCACAAAGGATCTTGATGTATTGAGTTTGAACGCCCTGTTTGGCCAGGGCTTCGATGAACGCTTCGCTCTCAAGAGAATCAAAGACTTTCTTTAAATCAGTGAACGTGAGACATAGTGGCATCTTGAACTCCTACAAACCTCAAAGAGCTTAGTTACCATGTGAACATAGTCGATTGTGCTGAATCCTTTTTCTGAAGCCAGCTTGCTCACATGGTTGTCCTTCATTTACTGTTCTGCCATCCTGTTCAGGATGACTGGAGTGAACAGCTTGTAGATGACAGACAACAGGCAGATGGGGGCGATAGTTGCCAATGTCGTGGATGTCTCCCTACTTGACCAGTAGAACTGTCCTGCTGGTTTTCCATTGGGAGGGTACCGTGCATTCAGACAGGTAGCATGTGAAGAGCCGAGCCAGTGTATTGATGAGTACTGAAGGCAGATTCTTCAGATGTTCGGATCTGACCTTGTCTGGGCCTGGTGCTGTTCCCTTCTTTACCGATGAGATGGCGTGTCGGATTTCAGAAGGGAGAAATGACATATCCACCCTCTGCGGAATTTGTTATATGGGCATGTGGACGTGGCTATAAAGAGATCTCATTAGAAGTCATGGGAGACTGAACTGAACAACCTTGTCTTTCATACAAGAAAAAACTTCACAAACATGCTAATGTTCTAAAAAAAATATGGCAATAATCTCATACCAATAATCTTTCTGAATATCAATGACCTAAATGCACCAATTTGGTGACATAGACTGCCAAGACAGATAAAACTGAATACAACATTCTGCTTATTGAAAGAAACACAATTGAATAGTCCGTAAACAGTAACACAAAGTGAAAATTTGGAACAATATTAAAAAAAAATCACTCCTTTTGAAAAAGACATGTTGGTCATACTTTTATCTAACATATAGACTTTAGTCACATGGGAAATTTTCAAGATAGACCACATCCTGGGATTAACCTGATTTAAAATATGTCTCCATAAAGCTGAGAGAATAAAATTTGTACTATCTTATTAGAATGTCACACATTGAAAATAAAATTTAATAATAAATAGACATTTGTGGAAAATTATAAGCACTTGGAAATTAAAAGCTCACAACTGAACAACCAGTGGGTGTAAAATAAATCAAATATTTCCTAAAAAATGACAATGAGAGCATTCAAGTTACAGGAACTTATGGGAAAGAGGTAAATTCACAGCAATGCAAGTACTGGTAAAGAAACAAGAAAAGGCTCACACAAATAACTTAACCTTACAGTTCAAACATCTAAAAAGGGACCAACAGAAGAAACACAAAGTAAGCAGAAGAAAGGAAATAGAAATACTTGAAGCTGAATTTAATATGTTGAAACAAACCAACAGAAGAAAACAAAAGATCACCAAACCATGAGCTGGATGTTGAAAAAATAAGATCAGCAAACTGCTACTAAGAGAGGTTTATAGAAACATTGACTTATTCAGTAATCACCCATAAAAAAAAATTCACAATAGCCCTAAGTATTTGAAAATAGAAAAATTAACCACTGAACCCCCCACATGAACTCTAACCCTATCCCTAGATATTCCTAATCCTAACCCTAACCTACACAAAGCCTGTCATTATCTACTGCAAAAAAGTACCTGCAGGGAAATGCTGGTGTGCCCTGCACAAAATACGGGAGCAGGGTAAGGGATTCCCCTTCTGCCCCAGTGAAGCAGCAGGCATCCGGGCTGTAGTTACACCTGCAACACCTCAGGGGCAGGGGAAGTCAAACGTTACCATTGCATAAAACAAGAAGTAAGACTAAAGCCAACAATCATCCCATGTTTTGATTTCATTTTTACAATGAACTACAAAATTAACATGTAATGCCTACATAATCTAAACCTAACCCTAACCCTATACACTAGCTCTAATGCTAGCCTTCACTTTATACTATTAGAGACTGATGCTTGGCCTTAAACTGCCAGTGGGGAAAAATTTGCAATCTCCAATACTGCATCTGCCTAAGTCTTTTAAGTTAAAAAAAAGCAAAATTAGTAACCTAATCCACATATGAACTCTAACCCTAAACCTAACTCCTTTCCTAATCCTAATTTTAATCTACAGTAAATCTTATTTTAGCTGATAACAAAAAAAAATGCCAATTAGACCAAATGGAAACAATCAACCTATACTTAATTTCTGTTTAGACCTATGAACACAGAATGATCTAGCACCTGGACACTTCACAATCTTACTGTAACTTAGCTATGATGCTTCTCTAAGTGCTACCCTAACATTTACTGACCCTGACCTATGCTATGCCCTACACTATCATTTAGGTAAAACTAACAATCACCCAATATATGACTTGCCTTTTTCAATTTAAAAACAGAAAATCCATCCATCCAACCCTTTCACAAACTCTAACCCAATATTAGCCCCAAATCTTAAAGCAATCCCTAACCTATGATAAACCTGACTTTACCATTGCATAAAATATAGAAATTAGAACAAAAGTAACAAGTGCCCAACAATTAATTTCCATTTTTTCTTTATGAACACATAAAAATTGACATGCAACTCCTGAACAATTAATTTAATAAAGCCCTAATGTGAACCCTTTATCTAGTGCTAACTTTAAGCTTATACTAACATTGACTTCTCCTAGGCTTTACCCCATCAAGTAGGCAAAGATTGACAATAGCTATATACTTAAATTGCCTATTCTGTTTTGAAAATGCATTATCCACCTATTCATAACAGTAGCTCTAGCTCTAATATTAAAACTAATCTAAACCTATCATAGGCATGACAGCACTATTACATCAAACTAGAAATTAGACCCAATGTATTGCTATCCCAACACTTTACTTCCATTTTTAACTATGAACACATAAAAGTCAGCATCTCATAGCAAACACATTCAATCTATTCCCTAACCCTAACCCAATTCCTAATATTGACGCTTATGCTTATACTAACATTGACTAATCCTAGGATTACCCTATCAATTAGACAAAACTTTACGATTGCTTACTTACTTTATAAATTTAAAAACAGCACATTTAATCAGCTAAACTCTACACAAACTCTGAGCCAACCCTCTGATAATTCTAATCCTAATCCTAACCTACAATAAATCTAACATTAGCAGAAGCTAAAAACTACAAATTGACCAAATGCAACTATCAGGCTTGACTTAATTCCCATTGATAAACAGAAACAGAAAAATATAGCAACTGAACTTATCACAAACCTAACCTTAGTGCTTTTCTAAACTTATTCCTGATGCCAACCCTAACCTTATAATAGCCCTGACCAATTTCTGGCCTTATTCTATTGTGTATGCAAAATTTTCACCATTGCCCAATACATAAATTGTCTTTGTAGGTCTGAAAATAGTAAAATTAACCACCTAACAGTTATAGGAACTCTAATACTAACCCTAGCCTAATCTGTAAATAAAAATTAATCTCTCATAATCTTGTCAGCCATAATGATTCAAATTAAAAGTTAGACAATGTTGGACCAGAGTTATAGCACAGAGGGTAGGGCATTTGCTTTGCACACAGCCGACCAGGGTTTGTTTCCCGGCATCCCATATGTTCCCTCTAGCACTGCCTATCGTAATTTCTGAGCAAAGAGTTAGAGCCAGGAGTAACTCCTGAGCATTGTGGGGTGTGACCCAAAAAAGCAAAAAAACAGACAATCTATCAATTGCTCTTTTACTCAACTTCTTTTTTTTGTTCACAATAAGAACAGTAAAATTCCCAGCAAACCCTGGCACAACTAAATATACCATAATCAACTGTAGTAAACTGAATAAGATATGAAAATGGCATGTTATATTGTACACTGCAGAGATTCAAATGATGATCAGGGATTACTTTGAACTACTATATTCATAAAGCAGAAGAACCTAGACAACTGGATATTTTTGGCTCCTATCATCTGCAAAGGTTGAACCAAGAAGAACAAAACACCCGAACAGATCAATTACTACTGAAGAAATCAAAATGGTAATCAAAAGTTCCCTAAGAAGTTCAGGAACAGATGGGTTCACTAGAAAGTTCCTCCAAACTTTAAAGATGATGTACAGCCAGTACTTTTTAGGTCTTTCCAAAAACCAAAGACACAGAAATCCCCACAAATGTTCTCTAGTAGACACTATCCGGATACCATAAGCAGACAGTAGCACCACACAATGAAAGATGATAAATTTATATACTGGATGAAGAAGATGCAAAAATCCTGAACAGCATACTAGAGAATCAAATATAACATATGCGGGAGATCACATACCTTGACCAAGTAGGACAAATCCCAAGGACGCAAGGATGGTTTAACATACACAAGCAAGCGTGTAAACATTATACATGGAAAACTGAAAAGGATATAATCATATCAATAGATGCATAAAAAATAAATTGACCCAGCACTCATGATTAAAAAATCTCTCAATAATTTGGAAGCTGTAAGAACTGTCATCAACTCTGTTAAAGCCATTTACCTCAAGCTGACAGCAAACTTAATATTCAATGGTGAAAAGCTAAAAGTCTTAAACCAAAGAGCAAGTCAAACACTTTGAAATTTATACTCTCTCATAGTCATTTGATTGACTAGAATTTTATCAATTATTTTTGTATCTATGTTCAACAAATCTATATGTCTACAGTTTTGTATTTTTAATTAGTTTCTGTTAGGGTTTATATGTTCTTTATCAATGTTTGGTAACAAGGTAACTTTTTGTTTCATGAAAATGCTTGTACCACTTCTATTTCTTCCATTTCTATTTCTTCCACTTGAGAAGGATAGGGAGATGAGTAAACACTTAGAGGGTTTAGGAAAAACTCACTCTTGAAATCAGTTGCCAAGGACACTTTTATTGATAACTCTTTTAACTTGCTGAAGAGCAAGTCTAAATTTTACTAAATCAATTTATTTCCTCTTATAGCAAGACTAAATTTGAATAAATGAATTTATTTACTCATTAGTCTCATAGGTTGTAAAATAAGAAATTTTCCTTTTCTACTCTAGATTCTCTATTTTTTGGCATGAGATTTTCAGAATATATATATATATACCTTTTCTGAAATATATATTTTAGAATATATATAAACTTTCAGAAGTTTTCAGGATATATATATATATATATATATATATATATGTATGTGTGTGTATATATGTGTAAAATGAGGTGTCCTGTAATATCTCCCATTTTAGTTTTTTGATCCAATGATAAGGATATTTCTCTGTTAGCCTGTGTAAATATTGCCAGGTGTTTTTAATATCCTGTTGCTTCTCTCAAAAGCTGCTTTTTGCTTCCACTGATTTTTTGTTTTTATTTCCATATCATTAATTTCCACTTAAATTTTTATTGTTTCCCTTCATCTACTTTGGGCTCCCTCCTATTTTCCTGAGCAGTGAGATTAGATTGTTTATTTGCACCTGTTCTTAGTTCCTGATGAACACTATGAAGTTACTTGAGTAAAGTTTTTTGCTGTGTCTTATAAATTCTGGAAGCTCAAGTCTTCATACTCACTTGTAAACAGGAATATTTTATTTAATTTTCCCTTTCTCTTTGATCTCATTGGTTGTTCAATAATAGTATGCAGTTCAATTTTCAGGTATGTGAAATATTGATTTTTTTTTTTTTGGTTTTTACCAACATCAAAGCACATGAGAGTATATTAGCATAGTTTGTATTTTCTTCGTTTTCTTTAGACTTTTGTATCCAGATCATCATATGATTTTATCCTTAAGAATGGTCTATAAGAACTTGAGAAAAAATGAGTATGTAATTTTATATTGTAGTTAGTTTAAGTCCTACTATATCTGCTACTCCTGCTACTTATAATTCCTCCCTTTAAAGCTACTGTTTCCTTTGTCTTGTTGATCTATATAGTGACATTGTGATATTAAAACCTCTTATCACTTGTAAACTGCCAATTTTTAGAACTGTTAGTAATTGTATTATGCTGTTTGATGAATAGTAAGTGCACATACGCTAATGAATCATATTTTTGTAGTAATGATCTTTTTTATTATTACTATTATTATTTTTTGGGGCCACTCCCAACAATGCTCAAGGATTACTCCTGGCTCTGCACTAGGAATTACTCCTGGCAGTTCTCAGTGGGTCATATGGGATGCCGGGATCAAGCCCTGGTTGGCCTCGTCAAGTCAAATGCTCTTCCCACTGGAGTACCACTCTGGCCCCAAGCTAGATCTTTAAATTATTATATGATATCTGTCTCTGTCAATTTCCTTTCATAGACATAAGTGAACTTTGTCTGAAGTGATATAGAAGAAAAGAATTGCTATCCTTTTCCTAGAAAGATAAAACAGAGGCATGTAGAAATTTGATTATATTTATTTATTGAGGCAATGCTGTTTTAAAAGACTGCATACGCTTTATATGTGCAATTTCAATCCTACTCAAAATATGTTTCCACCTAGGATTCATCACCAAAATACCAATTTTCTCCCTCCAGAGTCCCTTTGATCTATCCTTACTAGTATGTTGATTTGAAAAATATCAGTGCCAGATATCTTGCCTCCTTTCATCAAAGCATCAATAAAATTGAAATGCTCATTTATTTTAAACATAAGAAGAAAATATTTTTTTCTTTTTTATTCAATCACTGTGAGGTAGACAATAACAAAACTGTTCATGATTGGGTTTCAGTTATACTGTGTTCCAACACCCATCCCTCCATCAGTGCACATTTCACAACACCAATATACCCCTACTTCCTCTTCAACCTTCCTTTAGGGCTAACTCTTTCTTCTCTCTCTCTTTTTCTCTCTCTCTCTCTCTCTCTCTCTCTATATATATATATATATATATATATATCACTCTCCCCTATCTCTCTCTCTGTTTCTCCTTTTGCATACTGTGGTTGCAATATCGACATGTATGTCCCTTTATCTACTTCTAACACTATTGATGTATTTTTAAAAGTATTAATTATTCACTGAATTGATCTGTCACAGAAACTAACTGAATCCAGTAAGTTTTTGGATAATATTAAAACTATGCATGTTTCCAAATTTTAGACCCAAAAAAATAACTGTAATCTTTCATATAGTTTTGAGACTACAATGTGGCTATTCACTTGTGAAGTATAGTTTAGGTACAAACAGCATATCACTTGATCACTTGATCACTTGACATCCTGTTATTCATCGATTTGCTTGAGCGGGTGCAATTATGCATAAAATTTTTTTCCCAGAAAATTTACTTCATTTTATCTTGCCTTCCATTTATTTATTTTTTTCTAAATTTTATTTTATTATACAGCTGTGAATTATACAATTGCAAAGATGTTCATAGTTGGGTTTCAGTCATACAGTGTTCTAGCACCATTCCCTCCATCAGTGCTCATTTTCCACCACCAATGTCCCCAGATTCCCTCCCCATGGGTCCCAGCCTGGCTCCATGGCAGTTCTCCTCACCCTACCTTCCCTTCCCTTCCCTCCTTTCTCCTCCTCCCTCCCCTCCCTCCCTCCCCTCCCTCCCCTCCCCTCCCTCCCCTCCCCTCCCTCCCCCCCTCCCTCCCCTCCCTCCCCTCCCCCTCCCTTCCCTTCCCTTCCCTTCCCTTCCCTTCCCCTCTCCTCTTTCTCTCTCACATTATGGCTTGCACTATATGCATTTAGGGATTATCATGTAAATCCTCTGCCTACATTAAATGCTCAATTCTAGCCTGTCATTACCATTTCCAAAAATTAGTAGAAAACTGGTACGTATTTATATTCT
Source organism: Cryptotis parvus (assembly GCA_021461705.1). Taxonomy (NCBI): domain Eukaryota; kingdom Metazoa; phylum Chordata; class Mammalia; order Eulipotyphla; family Soricidae; genus Cryptotis; species Cryptotis parvus. The sequence goes on from JAJIBD010026974.1 coordinate 14,437, forward strand.
ACATATTAGTTCTATATCTGTCCTTATCATTCTGAGTAATTTCACTTCACAATCACAATCACGATCTTCCCGTTGATCATCTATTTGCTAGAGCGGGCACCAGTAATATCTCCGTATGTCCTGTCTCATGCCAGTAGAGTCAGGGGCATCGGCTTGCTACAGGAACATAAAGAGCCTCAAACCATTATATTAGGTCATGGGAATGACCTAATATAATTGTTACTGAATTTGGCATATCAAATACAACACGAGAAGCTTGCCAGGCTTGCCGAGCGGGAGGCAAACTCTTTTAAACACCTCCAAATAAAGCATTTATTGATGAACGCGCGGCGCTTGCGGCCGCACGAGCTGGGCTGTGATGGGCTGGTCTGCTGGGTGGAGTTCTGACGAGAGGGAAGTCCAAAAAGTGGAAAATGGCGGCGCCCATGGAGTGAGGAGGGGTGGTCTGGCTTTGTTGTGAGGCTCTGCCGAGGTGGTGGACCAGGGCTAGAACCCGCCATGCCTCCCGACTGCCTCATGAACGGCTGTGCACAGGGAGAGCAAGGAACAGCTCTGCCCCATGTTTGAGAGTCTCTGGACCAGCATACCTGGGCCGGATTGAGGAAAACGCTGCTGCAGGGGTGGGTGTCGGTGATCCGGGCTGTGATGGGCTGGTCTGCTGGGTGGAGTTCTGACGAGAGGGAAGTCCAAAAAGTGGAAAATGGCGGCACCCATGGAGTGAGGAGGGGGTGGTCTGGCTTGTTGTGAGGCTCTGCCGAGGTGGTGGGCCAGGGCTAGAACCCGCCATGCCTCCCGACTGCCTCATGAACGGCTGTTCACAGGGAGAGCAAGGAACAGCTCTGCCCCATGTGTGAGAGTCTCTGGACTCTGCTGGTGGGGCTCAGGCCGCCGTGCAGGGGTTCATTTCACTTAGTATGATAATTTCCATGTCCATTCATTTGTACGCAAATTTCATAACTGTATTTTCCTGACAGCTGCATATAATTCCATTGTGTAGATTCACCATAGTTTCTTTAGTTAGTCTTCTGTTCTCAGGCACTCAGGTAGTTTCCAGATTCTGGCTGTTATGAATAGACCTGCCATGAATATAGAAGTGCAGATGATGTTTCTTTTGTGTGTTTTTGGGACTCCAGGGTATATTCCCAGGAGTGGTAAAGTTAAATCAAATGAGAGCTCAGTATCTAGATTTTAGAAGAATGTCCAAATTGTTTTCCAAAAAAAGCTGAACGAGTCGACATTCCTACTAACAAAGAATGAAAATCCCTTCCCCCTTTCCACACCAGCACTGGTTGTTCATGCTCTTTTGAATGTGAGCCACTCTGTGTGGGGTGAGATGTTTTCTCATTATTGTAATGATTTGCATCTCCCTGACGATTAATGATGAAGAGGACTTTTTCATATTCCTTTTGGTTAGTTAAATTTTTTCTTTGTTGAAATTTCTGTTCATTTCTTCTCTCTATTTCTTAATGGGGTTGAATGTTATATTCTTGTAAAGTTCTACTGGTGTCTTGTATATCTTTGACAACATCCCTTTATCCGATGGGCATTGGGTGGCAATTCTTGGGCTGTCTTTGTGTCTTGGTCACCATTTCTTTTGAGGTGCAGAAGTTTTTCAGTATTATATACTCCCATTTGTTTATCTTTTCTTTCATTTGCTTTGTCAGTGGTGTTTTGTATTCAAAGATGCCTTGAGCAACAAGGTTATAGAGGGTTTTGCCTAAGTTTTCTTCTATGTACATTATAGATTGAGGTCTGATGTTGAGATTTTTAATCCATTTTGACCTGACTTTTGTGTATGGTGTTAAAAAAAAAGTCTAAAATCATTTTTTACATGTACCTGTCCAGTTTTCCCAGCAACACTTGTTGAAGAGAATTTCTCTGCTCCACTTAATATTTTTTTGCTATTTTGTCAGAAATTAAGTGTATATTTGCGAGTATGTGTCAGGAAATTCAGTTCTATTCCATAGGTCTACAGGTCTGTAATTATTCCAATACCTTGCTGTTTTAATCATTACTGCTTTGAATTTGGGAAAGTTTATGCCTTCCATTTTATTTTTCCCCAATATCCCCCTTTTTTTTTTTCCCAAGATGTCCTTTTAGCTATCCATGGGGGGGTTATTATTCCATAAAAATTTCAAGAGTGTTTGGTCAATTTCTTTGAAAATGTCATAAGAATCCTTATATGGACTGCATTAAATTTTTATAAAGCTCTAGGAAATATTGCCATTTTGATAATGTTAATTCTTTCTGCCACCTGCTCCTTGAGGTTGCAGGTGTGGCTGCAGTGCCCGACTGTATCAGCAGGTGGCAGACAGGAGACAGGCTTGTCTACACATAGGGCTCTGCCCCATAAACCCTGGATGGTTGATGGTCAGACACAGAAAAGACTGGGCCCTCTGGGATGAAACCAGAGCCATGGCAGAGCCTGACAAGCTACCTGTGATGTATTAGATATGCCAATAAGAGTAACAATAATGGACCTCATTCCCAGGAATGGAGACATTACTGTCACCTGCTTGAGCAAACCAATCAACAACAGGAAGACAAGTGACAAGTGACAAATTCTCTCAATGCACAGGCAGGGAATGTGTCTCCAATTCCTCTTTTAATTCTTGAAGTAGTGCTTTGCAGTTTCCTATTTATAGGACCTTTAAGTGCTTAGTTTAACTAATTCCTAGGTATTTGAACTTCTGTGGCACAATTGTGAATGGGATCATTTTCTTAATATCCCTTTCTTCTCTTTCATTATTTTATATATGAAAGCCATTGACTTTTAGATATTGATTTTGTACCCTGCCAATCTATATAGGCATCTATTGTTTCTAGGAGCTTTTTGGTAGAGAGTTTAAGATTTTCTAGGGTATAATATTATGTCATCTTCAAATAGTGATAGTTTAACTTCTTCCTTGCCTATCTGGATGCCATTATTTTCCTTTTCTTCTCTGATTGCTATGGCAAGTACTTCCAGCACTATATTGAAAAGAAGTGGTGAGAGTGGGTAACCTTGTCTTGTTTCAGGTAGGGAGATGATTTTCTGTTTCTCCAATGAGAAGATTCTCACTGTGGGCTTGTGGTAGACGGCTTTGACTATATTTGGAAAGTTCATTAAATTCCCATTTTATGGAGAGTTTTTATCATGAATAGGTGTTGGGTGTGGTCAAATGCTTTCTATGCATCTATTGATATGCTCATATGTTTTTTTCCTCTTATTGATATGATGTATTATGTTGACTGACTTTGAATGGTGAACCATCCTTGCTTTCCTGGGATGAATTGTACTTGGTGATCTCAAATCTTTTTGATTAATCTTTGGTTTCTATTTGCCAGTATTTTGTTCAAAACCTTAGCATCTGTGCTCATTGGGAAATTTTTTCTGTAGCATTCTTTTTTTGTGATGTCTTTGTCTGCTTTGGGTATCAGGGCGATATGTGCCTTGCAGAAGCTATTTGGGACTGTTTCTGTTTCTTTTATTTTCTGGAAGAGCTTGAAAAGGATTGGCAGTTGATCCTCTCTAAAGTTTGGAAGAATTTACTGCTGAATCCATCTGGACCTGTGCTTTAGTGTTTGGACATAGTTTTGATTACTGTTTCAATTTCCTCAGTGGTGAAAGGCTTATTCAGGTATTGCAGATCTTCTTGTTTCAGCTTTTTGGATGCTGTAGGAATTCAGAAATTTTTCCATTTCTTTCAGGTTCTCTTGTTTGGTGGCATACAGACTCTCAAAGTAATCTTTTATCATTTTGTGAATTGCTGTTGTTTTTGTTGTGATGCCCCCCTTTTCATTTTTGATATTTGTTTCTCTCTTTCCCTTTCCTTGCAGGTCTTACAAGTGGTTTGTCTATCTTGTTAGTTTTTTTCAAAGAACAATCTCTTGGTTTTTAGATTTATTTGGGGGGATTCAGCTCATTGATTTCAGTTGTAAATTTTATTATTTCCTTCTTTCTGCCTGGGTTGTGCTCCTTTTGTTGGCTTTTTCTAAGATCTTAAGAAGTCAGGCTATTTATGTGAGTCTTTTTTCTTTCTGATGAAAGCTTGCAGAGCTATGAACCTTCCTGTCAACACTTCTGTTGCTGAATCCCACAAGTTCTGATAGCTCATGTCTTCATTTCCATTTGTTTCCCAGAATCTTTGCATTTCCGCTTTGATTTCTTCTATGACACACCAGTTGTTCATCAGTGAGCTGTTCAGTTGCCAGGTGTTTGGCTTGACTGTTTCTAAGTGTAGTAAACTTCTATTTTCAGCGCATCATGTTTGGAAAGAACAGTTGACACTACTACTATCTTTTATTTTATTGAGGTAAGTTTTGTGGCCCAGCATCTGATTTTTCTTGAGAAAGTTCTATGTGTATTGAAGAAAAATAGGTATTCAATTGGGTGGGGGAGGTGGATGAAAAATCCTGTATATGTCTACTAACCCTCTTTCTTCCATTTCTTCCTTAAGGGCAGTATTTCCTTGGTGAGTTTCAGCTTTGTCGATCTATCAAGAGTTGATAGAACAGTGTTGAAATCTCCAACTACAATTGTATGCTGTCCATGTCTTCTTTTAAATATATTAGCAGTTGTTCTGAATATTTTGTTGGCCTCTCATAGTCTGCTTATATGTTTGAGAGTGTAATTTATTCCTGGTATACATATCCCATGATTATTAAAAAATGGCCTTCACTGTGCCCTCTAACCTTTTTCAGTCTGAAGTCTATATTATCAGATACCAGTATGGCCACAAGCTGCCTGTTCCTTGAAATGTTGCAGGTGTGGCTGAGGTTCCTGGCTGCTTTGGCAGGTGGCAGACAGGAGACAAACTTGTCTACAACCAGGGCTTGTCCTGTGGGTTTTGGATGGTTGATGGTCCAACATAGAAAAAGACTGGGACCCCTGGGATAAACCCAGAGCCACGGCAAAGCCTGGCAAGCTACCGTGGTGTATATGATATGCCAAAAACTGTAACAACAATGGACCTCATTCCCAACAAATGGAGACATTACTGGGTGCCTGCTTGAGCAAATCGATGAAAATGGGAAGACAAATGATAAGTGACTAGTATGGCCACACAGGCCTTTTTGGAGGAGTTGTTTGTGTGAAGAATTGTTTTCTAACGTTTGAGTTTATGTTTCTTCTCTAATGAGATGCGCTATGCAGTTGTGTCTCTAATTCAGATGCGTTTCTTGTAGGCAGCAGAATGTTGAATTCAGTTTTTAATCCATTGTGCCACTTTGTGCCTCTTAACAGGTGCTTTTAGACCACTGAAATTGACAAAAAGTTATTATCATGGGATTGTTTGCCTTTAGATGAACTGTATCTAAAACAATAAATTTAAACTATAGAATATTTTATCCATTATTCATATTACAACATTATAACACTCTTATTTTAACATAAAATACCTCAACCTAGGGTTTTTTCATTATAAAGTACATGAAGATATTTTGTTCCAACACAAGTTTATATGTATAAGTGTTGCAGGGCACCTAAGAGCCTCTACAACTGCCCTGGATTGCCTCCTACAGGTCACTTATCCTTCCATAATTGTTGCAGGACACCTAAAAGCCTAACAGACTCTGCATCTGCCCTGGATTGCCTCCTGCAGGTCACTTTGTAGTTTAAATGTGGCAGTTTATCTGACCATGTATTATGTACTGGCTGGTATAAATATTCTCTCATGCTACCACAATCACCGTGGGACTAGCTAGATCTTACCAGCATATTTGCCTGGCCATGTTGGATCTTTAAGTAATTAGACCAGAGAGAAATGCTGTTTGCCTCCAAGCAAGCAAGCATGGCTCCCTGATAACTCAAAAGGCAACTAAAATACAAAACTACCGTGAAGTAAACGAGACTTTGTGAAGGCTTGGATAAATATTTAACTGGTATTAGTATAGTCTTTGGTACAGAGGCATGCCATCTCAGAAACCCCTTTCTCTACCCTATAAAGGCATTTCCAGGCAGATCTTGGCTCAAAACATTAGCATATAAAAGGGCCTAGGTGAGGTGCTGGAAGAAATTACCTGAGGGCATTTGACCCTCCCTTCTTCCCATAATAGTGGGAGGTCTGAATTGCAGGGGTATAAAACTAGGCTGCTTCCTCTCTTGCTCTCTCTCTTTTTCTGGGCTCTCTGTGGACAAACACTCTTCTTGGGAGTTTTGTCTTTGTCTCCTGTTTATAGGGCCTTAACACGTGGTGGCCACCATCTTGGCCTACACGTGGCTGGGGTTCTAGCTGAGAATCCTAAGCACAGGGTTTTTCCTATTGCTGATTTGTATGCCTGAACCTGTAATAAGTAAAAGCATTTTAAAACTGCATTGGGTTACTGAGTCTTCATCCATTCCCCACCGACTTCAGAGGTAGAAGGGAACTCACTTCCTGGAACTGTTCAGGGACCCCAGCGGCATCCACAATATTTATTGTGACCCTAAATAATACACATTTCCTTAAGCCTGGCTTATCTTATAAAAATCAAACTTCTGTGCACCAGCTGATGATATAACCTGGGAACACATATACTTTATGAGTAAATGTCATGATTCTTTTTCTCAAATAAATATTCCCTTAGTCTTATGAAAATATGACTCTTACTTTCTTCTTCTTTTGCTTATTTATTTCTAATATTTTAAATTTGTGGCCAGGTCCAGCTAGTCTTGTTTTTGCTCTATGCTCAGGAATCATTTCTGAAGGTGCTTTGGAAACCATATGCTGGGACTGAAATTGAAGCCAGGTTAATCACATATAAAGCAAGTACCTTATCTGCTATACTCTCTTAATGCCAGCTTATACAGTAAAAGACTTCTAGCAAGATATTGATCATGTTGTTTTATCTATGTTTTATCTGTGAAATAAAAATATGGTTTATACTTTTAAATGGTAAAATATCAACACAGGCTTTATTAAGATAAATTTTTTCAATGTTAGAATTGTACCATGAGAGGTCATTTTCTGAACTAAAATTATAACATTTTGTTTTATATTAGCATATATGTAATTCAACATATTTTATTTTTTAAACTTATATTAGCACTTTGAAATTCTATTCAAGTTTTATGCAAAACCATATAGTAAAGCATCTAGAAGTTTCCTGATTTTCAATCAATTATTAAACCTATAGATCTATCTTTACCAAATTTCTTACTAAATTCTAAAACCTTAAATTGTCTCTATTTTTTTAAAAACCGATTCTTTGAGAAACATTAGAATTTCTTATATTTATGTATTATATGTACTATACACATATAATTTACACCATATTTACATATGGTACAAACATACATGTATATCGTTATTTATTATACATATAAAATATACTTATTACACATATATATATACTCAAATATATAGGGCTTAATTATTTTTTGCTTCTTTGGGTCATACCCGGCAATGCTCAGGGGTTTCTCCTGGCTCTGCACTCAGGAATTACTCCCTGGCAGTGCTCGGGGACCATATGGGATGTCGGGGATCGAACCCGGGCAGGCACGGGCCAGCCCTGTGCAAGGCAAAGGCCCTACCCACTGGACTGTCGCTCCGGCCCTGATATAGGGATTAATTTTTAAGGCATCTAGGATAAATTTGCATACATTATAAAACAAAAAAAAATAAAAGAAAGTATAGATAAATTGTGGGCAAACATTGATATTGTCTGAAGTCTACTTTGAAGTGTCCACAAGTAAAACAAGCCAAATCACCAACAGGAATGCCAATTACACAGGCAGAAAAAAGAGCCAGATGCTGTTGGCAAAACATGCTCCAGAGTGTGACATCTGGGTCCAATAACTGCCATACAGAGCCCCATCTGTAGCTAAAGCTGTTGACTCTGCTTTGAGGAAAGAAAAATCAGAAATAAAGAAGGCAGTTAAATTCTAAACCGTGCCAGGAATAGCAGAAGGCAGGTTGCAGTCAGCATTCAAATTACATCCCTAGCCCAATTTGCTTTTTAATGCCTTGAAACTGTGTAAACACTAAACTATGTTAAATCCAGTTGTTTAGAGATGAGCACATGTAAGTAGTTCCGTAACATAGGATACACCGTTAACCTAAAGCAATTGGGATTCCAGCAAATATTCATTTACCTAACATTTGCAAAAGAAATGCAATTCTTATTCAATTTATTGAAGTATATGTTATTTTAAGGATTTAATATAGAGCATGGATCTATTAATACTGTTTAAGACTAATCTTGCATGCCTGTTGCATGTTTTCTTTAGACTGAGAAGTAACAAAATAAAGTGAGTTTTCATTCTTACTTTATTTTATTATTCATCCATTGTTATACCGAAAATTTTTGCTCAATGGAAATTTTGTGAGAAAGCTTCAGAGAATGGAAACAGTGAACAATAAGTCTTAATAAACTCTTCCCTAATTAAAAGGAATTTTTTGGGTTCTGAACAGTCAGTCTTAGGGCCTGGCTCTTTCCTGCCATAAGGCCTTAAACTGGACCCAGAAGTGGGCCCAGCTCAAATGTTTACAGCCATGGTGAAAAACATCTGTGCTTAAGGTGAGACAGGGTGTGCCTAGTCTCCCGATCACAGGAATAAATCCGTGATTGTTATTTGTTGCAATAGACTAGGGCCTTGCAAATGACTTGTACGCCCTCCACCCAAAATTTGTATGAAAGGTTTAAACTTAACCCCCTGCTGCATTTGTCTTTTTTTCTTTTCTGCAGCAGTGGCAAGGCAGAAACTTCTCCAGGTCCTTTCTTCTCCTTTCTCAGGGTTGAAGTCTGGCAAGATACGGGTCTCCTCATTTGTGCTGAGAGATCATTGGAGAGGGTCCATGAACAGGAATAAGTAATCTCTTTTAGCATGTTTAATACTCTCTATATAAATAGTAATCTATAGATTTAGAGAGATAGACGTAAGACTTGCGTATTATTAATAAACTTGTAGAGTTTTCAATAATAGATCATTTATAAGGTGCTTTTTATCATATTTTACATCTTATGCTTTTTATATCTTATGTCATATCATATCATTTTTTTTGAAGAAATTAAATTCTATTTAATAAAAGCCAGCATATAATATATTTAAAACTATATTCATAAAACTAAATATTCTGTTTATAATTTTCTTTAATCATCACTATAATCCTGTTGGATAAAACAATACTATTTCTTCTTCCTTGGTAGGAAACTTGAATTGTACCTAGACATTTGATAACAAAAGCCTGTTCTAGCTTTTCTCTCTTCCCAATATAAAAAATACACATAATTTGGTAGGACCACTTCAGCAAAATCACTTCGCGGTTTCTGAAAAATTACTTTTTAATAAAAGAACAAGACGACAAGCTCACATAGTTAACTTTCTAGAAATTCTAAAAGTGAAATAAAGATTCTAATCTTCTGAGGAATATTTATTCAATAAGATGGTCAAATTTAGTAAGCATAGTTTTGTGGTAGTTCAGCTTGACTATTTACAACCCTCTCTCTCAGCTCTGCAACCAACTTAAAAAGCAGTAATTGCATTGTCACCTATGAAACCACTAAAGAAAATACTTATTTAGAAATCACATAAAAGAGTTTATTTAGTAATGCCACTATTTCACTGATTTCATGGCATTTTCTGAAAAAATTACTTTATTAAGAATTGACTCTCAGTACTCATCAAAAGATTCTTGTATTTGGTGATTTGCTTTCATGGGAAGGGTGTACTCCTGGTTTTTTTGTTCAGGGGTCTCTCCTGGCTAGGTTTGGACATACCTGATAAGCCTTGAACAATGCAAGAACCATACCCACTATATTATCTTTCTGCTGTTTGTTTGAAAGATCTCAATCATAAGTGCCATTAATAAAATATAATCAGGGAAAATTGTTTAACATTGGGAGATTAAGGTGATGACAATGGTTGGATTACTAAGAGGTTGATCAATAATTATAGAAGTCAAAAGTGGAAAATAAGATGTTCAGAGAGGTGTTTGACAGATGAAGATAAATAGTCCTGGAAAAATAGAAGATAGCAAACCTGAAAGTTTGCACACGGGCACAGGAAAAGCATGAGATTCCCACCTCTCAATCTTTATTTTATATATATATATATATATTGCTCTTTGGGTCACACCCGACGATGCTCAGGGGGTTACTCCTGGCTCTGCACTCAGGAATTACTCCTGGTGGTGCTCGGGAACCATATGGAATGCCAGGGATTGAACCTGTCCCGCACAGGCCGCCCAAGGCAAGGCAAATGCCCTACCCGCTGGGCTATGCTCTGGCCCCAGCACCTCTCAATCTTTAATCTCTAAATAACATTGAGTCTCTGGGCATTCACATGTTGCAACATTTACATCAATTCTCTCCTCAGAAGCTGGGAAAACAATTAGAATTAAAAAGTCCTGCAAAGTCATAGTCAACCTTTTGTCAAGCAAAGATTTTATAATCAAGATAGAGAATAAATAATTTATAGATCTCTCCCAATCAAGTCACTAAACAAATAAAATAAAAGAAAGGGGATGAAAAATAAAACTAAATAACAGGAACAACATTTTTAAAAATAGCAAGTATGATGAAACAAGTCTTAATTTCTAGATTTTCAGCTAACCTTATGTTACATAAAAGGCCACTTGCTTCTAAAATGGTTATGTATTATATAAAGACAGAAAACTATAGGCAGTATACAGAGTTAAAGGTAATAAAAAGAAACTCTCAGGTTAATCTGGATATTTTATATACTTTATATTAAATCAGTTATAAAATGCATTCAAAGAAAAGTATGTGCCAGATATAAATATTAATTTATGTGTGCCTAAATCAATATGAATTAAATAAATAAAATCATAAATAAAATATTAATCACATAGTCCACAGGTCAAAAGACACAGAAAAAATATCATCAACAAACAAAAATCATTTACTTTATATGAGGAATATTTAGGAAGAATAATGATTAGTTACCAAAGCTCACATAGACCAGAGGCTATGGTTTATTAGATCTGAAGTGCTAAAAGTAAATGAATCCCAAGCAAAATTCAACATATCTATAGTTACACTCTAACAGAGAAATCAAGACAGTCTCAAGGTAACAATAAAATACATTTATAAGCAGAACTTCCCTACAGTAAATAGTGAAGAAAATCCTTAAGGCTGAAACGAGAACAAACCAGACACCACTAACAATAACCACTAATGATACAAGTTGGTAGAAAAAAGTTAGTGTAAATAAATTTTTATATCTTTCTTTCTCTGTTGGACTTAAAAGACAATATCTAAAGGAGTCAATATAACATCATGTTCACTGGGTCTTAACATGTTGTGGTCTAAAGATGGTTAGAGATAATAGGGCAACAGTGGGGAAAAAAGTATACTATTTAAAGTAATTGAGTGCCAATTTTCTGAAAATTATTTAATTCAAGAGGTTAACAGCAATGTATAGAATACACTAATGATTTTGTATACTTACATTCACATATATGTATGCATATATCTATACACAAAATAAAATTCCAATTATATTATACCAGAAAAATCTAGTTAATATAAAATGAAACAACTGTGGAAGAATATTGGAACAAGTAAAATAATTCACACACCAAAAAATGTATAAAACAACAGCTATAGATAGGCCCACTTTTCTCCAATTATCACTTGTCTCACTTGCCTTCCCGTTGTTCTTTGATTTGCTTGAGCGTGCATCAGTAACATCTCCATATGTCCTGTCACATGCTAGTGTAACCCAAGGACATCTGATCACTCCAGGAACATAAAGGGCCTCAAACCACTCCATCAGGTCATAGCAATGAGGACTATAATTGTTACTGGTATTTGGCATATCAAATACGACACAGGTAGCTTGCCAGGCTCTGCTGTGTGAGTGGGATACACTTGTAGTTGCCTCTCATCTCATGCCTTTATTGATGAACCATGCGGCTTGCGGTTGCAGAGCCAGGCTTGTGAACAGCTCTTTTGCTAGGTGGAGCTCTGATGAAGTGGAGAGTCGGATGTAAAAAATGGTGGCCCTCATGGTGTGGGGTTTCCTCTGGCTTCTTACAAGGCTCTGCTGGGATGGCAGGCCATGGCTAGAACCTGCCTTCCCTCCCGGGTGCCTCATGATCAGCTGTGCACAGGGAAAGCTGGTAGTAACTCTTTCCCATGTATGTTAGTCTCTGGATCAGGCATACCCTGGGCTGGGCTGAAAAAAAGACTGCTGTAGGGTGGGACTCTGATGAACTGGGCTTATAATCATCTTTTCTGCTGGGTGATGTGCTGCTTGTGATCAGCTCTTCTCTAATTATATAAAATACAAATTGAAGTGTTCACTACAAAGGTTGAAAATGTAAAAAAAACTGAAAGAACTAAATTATAAAGGCTCTACTGAAAATATTTTGTGTAAAAATAACAGTTTGTAGTAGAACAGAAAAAATTGTACTGTGCAATAAAGAATCTAAAATAGAACTGAGACCATTATAATGATGCCAGTATAAAAACAATTATTACTAGAAGAAAGAAGGGGCCAAAGCAATAGCAGAGTAGGTAGGGCATTTGCCTTGCATGTGGCCTACTTGTCTTGGATCCTCAGCATTCCATACCATCCCTGGACACCGACAGAAGTAATTTCTGAGTGTAGAGCCAGGAGTAACCCCTGAGCATTGCCGATTGTCACACACACACACACACAAAGAAAAAAAGAAAGAAAGAAGGAAAGAAAGAAAGAAAGAAAGAAAGAAAGAAAGAAAGAAAGAAAAGAAAGAAAGAAAGAAAGAAAGACAGACAGACAGACAGACAGACAGACAGAAAGAAAGAAAGAAAGAAAGAAAGAAAGAAAGAAAGAAAGAAAGAAAGAAAGAAAGAAAGAAAGAACGAACGAAAGAAAGAAAGAAAGAAAGAAAGAAAGAAAGAAAGAAAGAAAGAAAGAAAGAAAGAAAGAAAGAAAGAAAGAAAGACAGACAGACAGACAGACAGACAGAAAGAAAGAAAGAAAGAAAGAACGAAAGAAAGAAAGAAAGAAAGAAAGAAAGAAAAGAAGAAAGAAAGAAAGAAAGAAAGAAAGAAAGAAAGAAAGAAAGAAAGAAAGAAAGAAAAGAAAGAAAGAAAGAAAGAAAGAAAGAAAGAAAGAAAGAGAGAAAGAAAGAGAGAGAGAAAGAAAGAAAAAGAAAAAGAAAGAAAGAAAGAAAGAAAGAAAGAAAGAAAGAAAGAAAGAAAGAAAGAAAGAAAGAAAGAAAGAAAGAAAGAAAGAAAGAAAGAAAGAAGACACAGTCCTGTGTGACATTTAAAAACCAGGTTGACCTAAGAATGACGTATTTCTAAAAACAGAGCACTAATTAAATAATCATCAAAAAAGTAGTAGATCAAAAATGTATTTTCAAAAAATAACTGAAAATTTCAATTTCCATTATTATTATTAAAAGAACAAATTAGAGATCAAATGACATAGACTTCATCGATACTATAAAACAATTGAAACTGACTCAAATGAACATTACACCTAACAGAGATACACAATTTTTCTCAAGTGCCTAAACCATGTTAGTTAATGATATATGCCTTTCTTATTTAAATGATTAAAAAGTGCCTAAGACCATGTTAGTCAATGAAATATGCCTTTCTTTTTTAAATAATTAAAACATTCAAAATATTTAAATAGCAATGCAGTAATACTAGAAAATATATTCCTGTGCATAGAGGCAGAAATAATCTCTGATCAGTATTGGATATAGGCCAAAATCAAACAAACAAAAAATAAATAGGCTAGATACACACTATTTGGTTTACTAAAGCTAGGAAATGAGAGAGGGTTTAGAGATGTATGCAATTGACTTGCAAAACTTGCACATAACTGACTCAGTGTTATCCAGTTGATTTGAAAAAAATTATTAAAACTTCAATAGAAGGGTGATACTGGAAAGTAGAAATAGGGTAGATACAGATGAGTGACTTGGAATTAAGAGTAGAGAAATCTATTACTTTTTATTCAAGTAATTTTGAAGAAGTGCATTGAAAAAATCCCTTTAATATGAAAAATTAGTTCTCACACACATACATACCTATGTGTGTGAGAACTAATACATGTATATATGCATATGTGCAGCATATAGATATATACTAAACTTGCATCTCAGCATAGTTATTATCAGCAATCCTTAGGGAGACACAAAAAATTACAGTAAGATGCCAGTACACTCACTGGAACAATTGAAATGTAAATTTACCTGCCCACATACCAAATTCCACAGGATAGATATATCATTCCCAATGTTCTCCCTACTGAAATCCAAAATACCATTTCTTTGGTAAAGAAGTGGACAGCACCAGGCCCATACAAAGTCAGACCCAAACCTGAAGAATCTGCCGTCAGTTCTCATCAATACACTGGCTCGGCTCTTCACACACCACCTGTCTGAATGCAAGGTGCCCTCCCAATGGAAAACCAGCAGAAAAGTTCTAATGTTCAAGAAGGGAGACATTCATGACATTGGCAACTATTGTCCCAACTGCCTGTTGTCGGTCATCTGTTCACTAGGAGTCAGCTGTTCACTAGAGTCATCCTGATCAGGATTGACAGAACATTAGATGAAGGAAAACCATGCGAGCAAGCTGGCTTCTGAAAAGGATTCAGCACAATCAACCATATTCACATGGTAACCAAGCTCACTGAGGTTTGTAGGGAGTTCAAGATGCCGCTCTGTCTCATGTTCATTGATTTAAAGAAAGCCTTTGACTCTGTTGAGACCGAAACAGTCATCGAAGCTCTAGACAAACAGGGCATTCAAACCCAGAACATCAAGATCCTTCATGAGTTCTATTACAGATTCACCACCAGGATCTCACCATACTACAAGGAAGTGATCATTGATATCAAAAGAGGGTTTGGCAGGGAAATAACATTTCTCCGAAAATCTTCAGCACCACCCTTGAGAACATCATGCGACAATTAGAATGGGAAGGAATGGGAGTTATGCTAGACTGTCGGGCAACTACACCACCTCCACTTCGCTGATGACATCATTCTAATAACACCAAATATTAGCCAAGTGGCACAAATGCTGGCTGACTTTGACCGAGAATGTGGAAAGATAAGTCTACAGATGATTCTCAACAAAACTATGTTCATGAAAAACAAACTCGTTCCAGAGGCCCCATTCACTTTCAAGGGAACTAACATCTCTGAATGACGCAGTTATGTGTACCTAGGTCGAGAAGTCAACATGATGAACGACCTAAAACCTGAGCTGTGCAGGAGGAAGAGAGTGGCATGGAATGCCTTCAAAAGCATTGAAGAAATAGCTAAATGGACAAAGAACCTCAGGCTCCAGGCATATCTATTTTACTCCACCATTCTACCTGCATTAACATACACCTCAGAGACCTGGGCCTACAAAAGCAGGATGAGAATGCTATCCGGGTCTCCCAAAGAGGAATTGAAAGAACTATGCTTTGAATTTCGCGCCTCATTCAAGTGAGAGAAGAAATCCTCCGACCTCCGACCTCCAAATTTCGCCAATGATCCAGAGTCACAGACACTGTCTCCTTTGTCAAGGCATTGAAGATCAGATGGGCTGAACATGTAATGTGATTTGGAGATGACTGTTAGACTAGACCTTTACAGACTGGATCCTACAGGACGTCAAAAGATCTTGTAACCACCCACCTACAAGATGGTCAGATTACTTCGTCAAGAACCTGAACTAACTGTTTGAGGCTCTTCATATTCCTGAAGCAACCAGATGCCATTGGGCTACACTGGCACTTGATAGGGCCAAATGGAAAAGTTACTGGTGCCCATTCAAGCAAATCAATGAATAACAGGATATCGTGATCAAGTGATCAATAGCATTAATGAAAATATAGAGAAATCAGAACCTTTATAATGCTTGTATGATTATAAAGTAGCATACTCACTTTGGAAAAGAATATGAAAGTTCTTCTAAAACGTAACATAAATTATAATATATTCCAACAGTTTTACTCTAATTTATTCAAGACAATTAAAAAGCATGTTCTTATATTTTAATATTAATATCATGATTTTATATGCCTATTTATAGTACCATTATTCATAATATCAAACTATAATCAACTTAAATGACCATCAACTGAAGAAAAGATATACTGTTATAACCATATAATGCAATATGGCTTGGCCATAAATGGTATGAAGTACTGATACTTGCTGCAACATAAACCTTGACAATATTATGCCATCATTATGCATTCATTAGCATAATGATAAAAGATTGTGCTAGTAATCTTGTTTTGACACTAATGAAACCTACTATATGATACTACTAATATGAAGTGCCCAAAATAGACAAATTCATTGAGATAAAAATTTTCCTGGGGGAATAGGGAATAATTGCTAATGGGCAGGATTTATTTTAGGTTGATATAAATTTTCTGAAATACTATAGCAGAGCAGCTTCCTTTTTTGTAAGTACTCTAATGTTTTTTATTGTAAAATTTTAAAGATAATTTTTTTAGTATTACAATTATGTTTCAATAAAGTATTTATTAAAAAAGAAAACTTGGTAAGGATAAAATAGTTGTAATATTTATTACAGATGACCCCCCCCACTCCATGAGGGCCTCCATTTTCCACACCGGACTTCCCTCATCAGAACTCCACCCAGTAGACAAGCCTATCACAGCCTGGCTCAACGAGATCCACCCTGCTGCAGTCTTTTGTAATCCGGCCCAGGTATGCTGATCCAGAGACAGACATGTGGCAGAGCTGCTACTTTGTCTCCCTGTGCCCAGCCGCTCATGAGGAGCCCGAGAGGGATGGCAGGTTCTAGCCCTGGCCTGCCACCCCGGCAGAGCCTCACAACAAGCCAGACGACCCCCGCTCCATGAGGGGCCTTTTATTTTCCACACCTGGACTTCCCCCTCATCAGAACTCCACACAGCAGACCAGCCTATCACAGCCTGGCTCCCGCAGCCGCTTGCAGCCACGCGGTTCATCAAAAAATGCTGGATTTTGAGATGACTACAAGAGTATGTTACCCGCATGGCAGAGCCTGGCATGCTACCCATGTTGTATTTAATATGCCAGATCACGATCACGATCACGATCTTCCCGTTAATCATCTATTTGCTAGAGCGGGCACCAGTAATATCTCAATATGTCCTGTCACATGCTGTAGAGCCAAGGGCATCGGCTTGGGACAGGAACATAAAGAGCCTCAAACCATTATATTAGGTCATGAGAATGATCTAATATAATTGTTACTGGCATTTGGCATATCAAATACAACACGAGCAGCTTGCTAGGCTTGCCGTGAGGGAGGCATACTCTATAAACACCTCCAAATAAAGCCTTTATTGATGAACCGCGCGCCGCAAGCGGCCGCGCGAGCCGGGCTGTGATGGGCTGGTCGGCTGGGTGGAGTTCTGATGAGAGGGGAAGTCCAATGTGGAAAATGGCGGCGCCCCATGGAGTGGGTGGGGGGGGTCGTCTGGCTTGTTGCGAGGTTCTGCCGGGTGGTGGGCCAAGGCTGGAACCCACCATGCCTCCCGACTGCCTCATGAACGGCTGGGCACAGGGAGAGCAAGGAACCGCTCTGCCCCATGTCTGAGAGTCTCTGGACCAGCATACCTGGGCCGGATTGAGGAAGAAACTGCTCCAGGGTGGGTGTCGATGATCCGGGCTGTGATGGGCTGGTCGGCTGGGTGGAGTTCTGATGAGAGGGAAGTCCAATGTGGAAAATGGCGGCGCCCATGGAGTGGGTGGGGGGGGCGTCTGGCTTGTTGGCGAGGTTCTGCCGGGGTGGTGGGCCAAGGCTGGAACCCACCATGCCTCCCGACTGCCTCATGAACGGCTGGGCACAGGGAGAGCAAGGAACCGCTCTGCCCCATGTCTGAGAGTCTCTGGACCAGCATACCTGGGCGGATTGAGGAAGAAACTGCTCCAGGGTGGGTGTCGATGATCCGGGCTGTGATGGGCTGGTCGGCTGGGTGGAGTTCTGATGAGAGGGAAGTCCAATGTGGAAAATGGCGGCGCCCATGGAGTGGGTGGGGGTCGTCTGGCTTGTTGCGAGGTTCTGCCGGGGTGGTGGGCCAAGGCTGGAACCCACCATGCCTCCCGACTGCCTCATGAACGGCTGGGCACAGGGAGAGCAAGGAACCGCTCTGCCCCATGTCTGAGAGTCTCTGGACCAGATATGCCAGATACCAGTAACAATTATAGACCTCATTCCCATGACCTGATGGAATGGTTTGAGGCTCTTTATGTTCCTGGAGCAAGCAGGTGCCCTTGGGCTCTACGTGCATGAGATAGGTCATATGGAGATGTTACTGGTGCCCGCTCGAGCAAATCGATGATGAACGAGAAGACAGTGATACAGTGATCACTTGATCACTTGAATCCCGTTATTCATCGATTTGCTCTAGCGGGCGCCAGTAACATTTCCATTGGACCCTATCACGTGCCAATGTAGCCCAATGGCATCTGGTTGATTCAGGAATATGAAGAGCTTCAAACCGTTCCTTCAGGGTCTTAACAAGGAAGTCTGACCATCTTGTAGGTGGGCGGCCACATGATCTTTTGACATCTCGTGGGATCCAGTCGGTAACGGCTCTAGTCCAGCGGTTGTCTCCAAATCGCATTACATGTCCAGCCCATCTGATTTTTGATGCCTTGGCAAACGAGACAGCGTCCTGATTCTGGAATAGGACAGAGGTCAGAACTCCGGATTCCCTTCACTCACTTGAGTGAGACGTGATATTCCAAGCATAGCTCTTTTCGATGCCTCTCTGGGAGACCCGAATAGCATTCTCATCCTGATTTCGTAGGGCCCAGGTCTCTGAGGCGTATGTTAATGCAGGGAGAATGGTGGAGTCGAAGAGATGTGCCCAGAGATGGAGGTTCTTTGTCCTTTTAGCTATTTCTTGGATGCCTTTGAAGGCACTCCATGCTGCTCTCTTCCTCCTGCGCAGCTCAGGTTTTAGGTCGTTCATCATATTGACTTCTCGACCTAGGTACACATAACTGCTGCATTCAGAGATGTTTGTTCCATCTCTGTTCCATACAGTGATACAGTGAATATTTATATATGATATAATTGCAGATTACAATAATGTTAGAGCATATTTAAATGAATTTCTTCTCTCCTTACAATCTTATAAATGAATGTTAATATAGAACTTAAAATAACACAACGGTTTTTAAATCAACAAAGAAGAATCCATCCAAAGCTATTTAATTTAAACTCTTCTCACTTCTTGAAAACATATTGTCCAAGCCAAACTTCTATTTCCTTAAAACTTTGCAAAATTATCTGTGACAACTTCTAAGGACTAAGAGCATTTCAGAATGCTTTAGGGGAACTGCCTGAAGACTTATTGCTACAGCTGTTCACTTCCTAGGCAATACTTTAAACACCCTAGTTGCTCATCCACAGCAAAGATCTGTTGCCATTTGTCTAGAGACAACTGATAATGTGAGTGCACAAATATACTAATCATTGCTAGGAATTAAAGAAAAATCTAAACATTAAAATTATATGTTAGTGGTTTAGTTAAAAGCACTATACATCATAATATAATTACACTGTAATACATAAGTTTAAATAGAGCTAAGTAAAATAAAGTAAACATAACTATAACACACCAAGAATATGATACAAAATTATATCTGTAAGTATTACAAGGACAATGATAATTCCAAGTAATTCCAAGAATAAAATGCTGATTATGTTACTTACCACTTTCTAATGTCAAGGTCAGTACTGGTGCAGTTGGTCTTCCAGAGACTTATTTACAGCTGTTGGACTCATGGTCATAAATATTTTTCCCAACTGAACAAAGCTCCAAATCTGTAGCTCTGAAAAAATATAAAAATTGATAACTTTCAGATTATGCTTGTTTATTATCACAGTTAGGAAAAGTGACTCCAAAAAATGTCGGGTACCCTGGTGACCCACAAATTCTGTTGCAGGCCAGCTGACTTCTGACTTGTCAAGTGTTGCAGGTGACTTGGGAAAAGTGAGAAGCTTCCACTCTCTGCTTGATTCACTTCAGCTACCTGGAGAATAGCCTGATGTCTATTAGGGCTGTTAAAATTTGGTAAAAGTACCTCATGCAGAATGGATGCAAGCTTGCCACCAGATCCTCTGGACTGCTGTCAAATGTAGTTTGCTTGGTCTGCAAGTTAGCAGGTCCCTACCACAAAAGCTCTGCTTGTCCAGAAGCCTTGGATTCAGGTTGGAGAAAGAACTGCTTTTAACAGGAAAAGGAAATTCTATTGGAAACTCTGCAAGCTTTTCTGGCATTGTTGCCTTTTTCACAAAAAAAATAATTTCAGGAGGAGATCAAAGTTTTAATGAAAGAAAACGACTTAAGGAAATGTGTAAGGAAAGAAAAGGAACCATCTATATTCAAGAGACTGCCTGGCAGCACCAGAGGGAAAAGCAGAGAGCACACTTCTCAGGCTGAGATGCTGGCCAATCAGTAAGGTGGAAAATGGGCCCTGTATGCATCTCGTTTTTCCAAAATTGGTTTATTGCAGGGCTTTTTCCAAACTGCCTGGCCAGACATTCCTGACTGCAGAAAGTTAATCTGGGTGTTGATAGATAGAGAGAAAAATGTATTGGGTTCTTGATGGTCTTATCCTGCTTTTAAGAGTTTCAGATTCTCTTGAAATTTTTCTTTTCCAAAGGGTTATAGGTATGCCCCTTGTCCTTTTCTTTTTTAAGGTCCTTTAGCTTGCACAAAGACAGTGATTAATTTGCTAATTCTTTCTATCTCCAAATAATTCTCAGTATTTGCATATGAAAGAGACAGGGTCTCCCTGCCTTTGGGCTACTTCAGGGCTGGGGAATATCTTCCTAGTTTTTTTTTTTTTTTTTTTTTGCTTTTTGGGTCACACCTGGCAATGCTCAGGGGTTACTCCTGGCTCTGCACTCAGGAATTACTCCTGGCGGTGCTCGGGGGGACCATATGGGATGCCGGGGATCGAACCCGCGGCCGGCACAGGCCGGCCGCGTGCAAGGCAAACACCCTACCCGCTGGGCTATCGCTCCGGCCCCATCCTAGTTTTATCATTTCATAGAAAACTCATCCCTGTCCACTTCTCACTTTTCCAATTGGACATAAGTCTTAATAGGCCATTGAAGTAGGCCAAAGGGAGTGACCTATTAAAACTGGCATAAAAGGGGTATTTTATAGTATCCTGTCATAGAAAACAATGTAAAACAAAACAAAACAAAAAAAATTTCACACACACTGCAGCCCCTCACTCAAATTCTTCTTCCTGCTACAAAATGACACATTAAGAATGCAATTTTATATAGCTGGGCAGACAGGGAAGGGCCCCATGGCAATTAACTTTCTGGGAATAATACTAACTGGGTCTAAAGCTGTGCATACACAATGTGGATACCAGAACCAAGACCTGGAAACAACCACAGGCAAGAGAAGACTGAACCCTTTCTCCAAGAAAACATCCAGCAGCAACAGAAGTCAAGAAAAGGAGTTTTCAATGAAGGTGGATGAGGAGCAAGTGACATCTCTCTCCTTCCTGTCTCACATAAGCCACCCATGGGGCCCACCTACAGCATAAAAGAAACTATTGTTCCAAGCTTTTTTGATCTCTCATTTAACATAAAAATGTATAAGATGTTTATATAACTCAAACATTACTTTAATCACATTTTAAAAACGTTATTTTGAGGATGTGGCTCAAATCTTATCAAGTTTGTGCCTTACCTGTACAAGGCCCTAGATTAGGGTTCAGCGCAATAATACAGCACAGAGGCTCTTGTCTTGCATCTGAGTGACCTGGCTTTGATAGCACCACAGAGGATTCCTGCAGCAGTGATCCTGAGCACAAAACCAGGAGAAATCCTGATACCTTCTAGGCATGGCTCCAAAACAATGATAACAAAATCCCTAGATTAGATTCCTGGCACCACCAGGCCACCCAAGTACTGCCTAGAATAATCTTGTTCCTTGACCACTTAGAGAGTGAAGAATGCAACTATGAGAAGAATAACAATACCACACCTGGATGAATTCTCATTTGGGGTGCAAGGGTTGGTGGTAGAGTTTAAACTCTTAAACCAATCTCAGAGGACCTACAGTGTTTATTCAACCAAAACAGACAACTCAATGTTAGGCCCTGTTTAGTTCTAGCAATTCTATGTGTCACCAAGTCCTCCCCAGTGACTTTGATATCATCTAGTGATAATAAGTGTGCCACGTTAGGGGGTCTAACCTGTACTCACCATGCACTCATAACCTCTGAGCTACCTCTGTGGCTCATGAATAAGGTTCTTTACTGAATAAGGTTCTTTAGTAACCAATTCAATACAATTTTCTACTGTAGGGTTTCTCCACTATGCAAAGTAGAGAGTTATTTGATTCCTAATATAAACGAAATGTTGAAAAGCAAAAAATGTCATTACTATTGCTTTATATGAAAAGAAAACTGGACATTTGGGCCAGAACAATAGCAAAAGAGGATAAAATATTTGCCTTGCATTTGCTGCACTGGATTCAATTCCTGGTATCCCTTATGTTTCCCCTAGCACTGCCAGGAGTAACCACTGAGCATTGCTGGGTGTGTCCCAGAAAGCAAAAAAAAAAAAAAAAAAAAAAAGAAAAAGAAGAAAATTGAAAATTTACAGACACCCAAATTAAGAAAATTTACTGACACCCAAATTAAGAAAAATTTACTGACACCCAAATTAACATACAAAATCCTAACAAAGGACATGCAAAATTGAAAGAACACATATAATCAGATATGAGATAATAAATGAACAAACTGTTGAGAAAAGAGCTTAGCAGTTATACTCTTCGACTTTTAGATTAAAATCTGCTGCCAATGAAATGCTCAGGACAGAGTTTTGCTTTCCACTCTTATATCAAAACATTTCTTTTTTCTCTTAAGATTTCTTCTTATTGGTGAAAACAGGCACTAATATGACTTTGAAATGCAAAATGGTACAATACAAAGCTTAGAAAATCAGAGAACCCCTATACTTAAATAATATATATATAAGATAAGAGAGTAGCTATCTGTTTCACTTTGATTTAGAATTGTTAGTTCTGTTAAATACATTAATGATAAAATATCAATAATACATAAGACACATAATACATAAGACACAATAACTGAAAACACAACTGTGTACATTTTTTTACTTTTTCTTTTATTTATTTACATGTATATGGTGCAGAGGATCAAGCCAGAGTGCAGTCAGTGCTCTACTACTGATTTACAAATCTGATTTTATGATATTTCTATTAGAAATATGTTTATGGTAGCAATATCTACTAGATATTTCTAAATTTCTAAATATCTACTAGAGCTAGAAATAGAAATATCTGTTTCTAATAGAAATATCTACTAGATATTTCTACTAGAAATAACTATGCTAGATAAGACATGTGGAAAATTTCTACTAGACATACTATGCTAGATAAAACATTAGGAAATTCTCCATTTGTGAACAGAATTAAGAAGTATACATTTATCAGGAGATCTTGTCAAAGGTGTAAATGATCACAAACGTGTGGGAGTCAGAGGCTAGGTAAGACAGAAAATGGAACAGTGTGCTAACAATTGTCGAGGGTACTAATGCCAACCTAGAACTGAGCATTAAATAGAGGCAAAAAGATACACATGACAACCCTTTCATGTATGTTCTGTAATCCATAGTCTGGAAGGGAAGGGAAAGAGAAAGAGAGAGAAAGGGAAAGAAATAAAGAACCTGCCATGGAGGAGGGCTGGGGGAGGGGGAGGGAACCGGGGACATTGGTGGTGGGAGATGGGCACTGGTGGAGGGATGGGTGCTGGAACACTGTATGACCAAAACCCAAATATGAACTTTTTAACTGTATATCTTTGTAATTGTAAAAAAAAAAATTTTTAAAAAGTAGTCTACTACATGAAAAGCAGGATTTATCTGAAATTATATATATTTTCTAGATTTATAGTATCTATGAATATATAATCTAGAAATATATTGAAAACAATTATTGAATATTCCACATTGGTTTAATGGAGCTGACTGATTTGCTGTGCCTTCTGAGCAGGGAAAAGCAAAGGAATAAGACCCATCCAATTGTCAACATTAAGCTCATTAATATTAGTTAGGTTTGTTACATTTTAATAGTAATTTTTCATACTTTGTGTCCCCTACATTATTAACTTCCTCAATGTTTTGGCAACCGTTCAAAGTTTTATAGGATAATTTGTTGATTACTTGGTTTTTTTTTCTTCACTATATAAGAACACTAAGAGGACACAAATAAAAATGAATGAATATTTTATTTAATTGTATAAATTTTCTATTTCTAGAGGAAGGAATTATATGATAGGAAAGACAAACATACGTGAATGTGTGAAAACTACCTCAAGTATAGCAAATAGGACAGTATCTATCATGTATTTGTCTTCACTTTCTTCTTTTTTTTTCTTTTTTGGGTCACACCCAGCAATGCTCAGGGATTTCTCCAGGCTCTGCACTCAGGAATTACTCCTGGCAGTACTCGGGGGACCATATGGGATGCCGGGATCGAACCCGGGCCGGCATGGGCAAACACCCTACCCGCTGGGCTATCGCTCCGGCCCCTTGTCTTCACTTTCTAAGAGATAATGAGTCATTTATATAAGAGACAATAGCAAAAATTCATGTTGCTTTTATTTGGACATGTCAAGCATAGTTTAAAACAAATTGAATAACTTATAGAGCCAATCAAGTTTACTTTTCACCTAACTCAATATAACTCTTAAAAGTTAACAATTACTTATATTCCAGATAACTTGATGATTACCAGGACCTTATCATCAACTAATGATATCCCTGAAGAATCTATCATTGTAGGATCTATCATTGTCACCGATGGACCAGACAAATATCAAAAGTGAACTAATACATAATTAAAGATAAAGTGTAAAAGTAAATTGATACTTTACATCAAAAATAAATTTTGAAGAAATCAAAATAGTTGAATAAATAATCCATAATATAAGAATTTCTATTTGTCTGTTCATTTATTATTTGCAGAAATGTATCTTCCCAGATAAACTCAAATGCCACATTCTATCTGAAGTCATGATAAGTTTCTATGGCATATTTTTATCTCAATTCCTTTCCTTTTGAGATATGTATTACATATAGTGGTTACTTATGTAATCATAATATCTAGTATTAGTACTTTCTATATTTTAAATAAATTATCATGTTTATTTCTCTAACTTGTAGAATATGCATTATAAGACAATTTGCTCAATTTTGTTCACTAATTATCGGAAGCATTTGAATATTTTGGCAGTGACAGATCTATTAAGTGATGTTCATAAGTTCTTCGTCCCTCTTGGTTATTCTCAGCCAAGCAGCAAAAGTGTTATGTGAGGGTTTAAAGATGTGGTGCTGGTTAGGCTCTGCAGTGCTGTGGATTCCTACACTGCCCAGAGACTTCCGGAAGGCCTCAAGAGCTCCCAGTTACAGAGCTGGGAGAAAGGGGAGGACCAAGTAGTACAAGGGATGAAACAAGGTCAACCCCATACAATAAATGCTACTAAACTTCTATACTAGCTTTCTGGCACCTGTTATAAGTTCTTATATTACACTGAAAGAATGGTTGTTGATCTTTGAAATATGCATGGTACTAGTTTGTGATAATATATTTACTTATAATACATAGATACTTGTATTTAACATCTCATTTTTAACAAGTAGCAGATATGTTAGAAGTCTTATTGATTTATCTATTCATTTATTTATTTATTTATTTATTTATTTATTTATTTTTGCTTTTTGGGTCACACCCAGCGATGCTCAGGGGTTACTGCTGGCTCTTTGCTCAGGAATTAATCCTGACAGTGCTCGGGGGAACATATGGGATGCAGGGAATTGAACCCAGGTCTGCCGCATGCAAGGCAAACACCCTACCAACTATGCTATCGCTCCAACCCCAGAAGTCTTTTAAATACCTCTTCCATTGCAATTAAAAATAGTTATATAGGACCAGACAGATGGTACCATGGATAATGCACTTGTCTTGAACACTGACAACCTGGGTTCAATCTCCAGCACCACCTATCATCTTCAGAGCATAGTTTGGTCTATACCTGAGAACAGACGCAGAAGTAATCCCGGAACACTTCTGAATATGGCCAATAGAAACAAACAAGCAAAACGCAGTGTTATCAATGAGGCTGGAGGATTCTGGTGATGAAAAATTTGATTGTTTCCATTGTAAAAAATGTTTATAAATTGAAATCATATCTGATTCAATCTTATTCACTAAATTTATCTTGGTACTAAATAAATTCTACAGTAATTTCTCTATTCCTGGAAATTTACTAATATATTAATATAATAAATATATTAAATATTCACATCATGGCCATATTATTGCTCAATACTCATGATATCAATATGACAAAGATTTATTTTTTCATAATAAAGTGAAAAAATAAAAATAATAAATTTGGTTACTCTAAGAATAAAGGCTCTGCTTATTAAATTATAATTATTCTTTTTATTAATTATGTATTGATTCTAGTCAATAAAATTTCATAGAATGATGATAAAACTATTTCCAAATACTGAATTTTATGATATTCAATATTAGACACAAATACAGTAATATTTGTTCTTAAGATCAAACTATGTTAATACAATTTCTTATGGATGGAGAAAATAATTTTTCTTAGTGTTTAAATATAAAGTGGAATAATATGTTTTTTCTGACAGAAAGTTAATAGCATATTTTAAAACAACATCTGTAAAAAGAAATGCTGATTTTGATTAACACATTTTAAAATAAGGCAATAAAATACATGTTAAATTAAATGTTATGTTCAAAGAAAAACTATTTTAGAAAAATAGTCTATCTTTGGCAAATGTAATATAAATATATGAAAACCCACATGTAAACAGGGTATATAAATCAACTATATCAACCTTTTTAAATGCTTTCTATTAGAAAATATCACCATGTAAGGAAATTCAGTGTAATATTTTGCATGGCATGATCTATGTTGTCCATAATAATGACACTTAATACTTTATTGCTTAATATTCTGAGTGAGAAATGTTATTGTGTGCATTTTTTTTTGACTTGCTTTTTTGGTTCACACCTGGCAATGCTCATGGGATTTCTCCTGGCTCTGCACTCAGGAATTACTCCTGGTGGTGCTCGGGTGACCATATGGGATCCCAGATATCGAACCCGGCCAGCACTGGCCGGCCGCATGCAAGGCAAACACCCTACCCACTAGGCTATTGCTCCGGCCCCTATTGTGTGCGTTTCTATTAACTTCCATTTGAGAATTATTATCCATATATTTATATTTTATATACTATTCTTCAAAGTAATCTCAGAAACTTTTCAATATATCATTTTTTACAGAGTTCAGTTATTGTATCCCCTAACATCACAAACCATTTGTGATCTTATTTACAGGATTCTCCTAAGTCTAACTTGCAAAAGCAGATTTTTTTACTTTATGTAATTAATTTGATTTGGGAGACACACTGGGAGGGAACAATAGACCATTCCCGGAAGAGTTTGGGAGGGACCATATGTAGTGCAGCTGATAGAAACGGTCCCTTTCTGCACTAGGCAAACACCCTACCTGTTGTATTTGCTTCATCACTTGGCACGTGAAGACAGAATTTTAATTGAGAACAAAGTGCTTTGACTAATGGTACCATTATTTTATTCTTTAATAATAGTAATATCAATACCAGGGGAAATTAATTTGTCATTAATATGTGCTATTGAAACATACTTGGGACCAGAGCAATAGTCCAGTGGGTAGGACATTTGCCCTGCACCCAGCCGATGCGTGTTCAATCCCTCAGCATCCTATATGGTCTCCCAGCACTGCCAGGAGTATTTCCTGAGTGCAGAACCAGGAGTAACCCCTGAATAGTGCCTGGTGTGACCCCCCCAAAAAAGAAACATGTATATTGTTTTGTATACTGGTTAAACTTTGTCAACCTGATAACTTTTTTTTTTTGCTTTTGGTCACACCTGGTGATGCTCAGGGGTTACTCCTCACTCGTTGCTCAGGAATTACTCCTGGCAGTGCTCAGGGAACCATATGGAATGCCAGGGATCAAACCCAGGTTAGCTGCATGCAAGGCAAATTCATACCCGCTATGTTATTACTCCGTCCCTCAACCTGATAACTTGACATGCAATTTATCACCTAAAATATATCCCTTGATATATAAAATCTGTAAGAAAGAATAAAATCTATGTCCTCTTCTGGTACAGAAAGACACTGTATGGGTTAAGGAACCCATACATGAGGCCTATTAAAGTTCCATCTCCATCATGGTATAAGATATGCCTAAGAACAGATTCAGAAGTAACAAGTACTCAGCTCTGAACATTGCCATGTGCAATGTATGAACACACACACACACACAAAATTCTAGACACTCATAGCTATAAAAATATCAGAATGTGAATGTGATTGAAATATTATATAGATAGTTTGAATTTTGGGACAATAATGTTTTGCATGAAAATCAAATAAAAATAGCAATGCAAGCATACCATGTACTAAAAATAATTTTACCACCAGACTATTACAAAATTATTAAATAGAATAATATACAATTTCCTTCCACAATGTTTTACAGCTACTAGAAAACCTGTAGAATACTGCAGCTTTAAAATATCAGAGTTGTCTTAAACATAAGTTAAGTAGTCAAAAATGTTAATTTAAAATAAAAGACCCAAGAGGGTCAGAGTGATAGCACAGTGGGTAGGCGTTTGCCTTGCATGCGGTGACCAGGGTTTAATCCCCGGCATCCCTAAGAACGACCAGGAGTGATTATTGAGCAAAGAGCCAGGAGTAACCCCGAGCATCACAGGGTGTGACACAAAAAGCAAAAAGTAGACAGACAGACAGACAGACGAACAGACGGACGGACGGATGGACAGACAGACAGACAGACAGACAGATAGATAGATAGATAGATAGATAGATAGATAGATAGATAGATAGATAGATAGATAGATAGATAGATAGATAGATAGATAGATAGATAGATAGATAGATAGATAGATAGATAGATAG
The DNA here is from genome assembly GCA_021461705.1 of Cryptotis parvus. Classification (NCBI taxonomy): domain Eukaryota; kingdom Metazoa; phylum Chordata; class Mammalia; order Eulipotyphla; family Soricidae; genus Cryptotis; species Cryptotis parvus. Next base: position 43,391 of record JAJIBD010026974.1, read on the forward strand.
ATAGATAGATAGATAGATAGATAGATAGATAGATAGATAGATAGATGATAGATAGATAGATAGATATAGAGAGATGATAAAGAGAGAGAGAGATAGAGATAGGTAGGTAGGTAGGTAGGTAGGTAGGTAGGTAAAAGAACCTTTCAAAGACACTTTTTTGAAGCATAAACTACATTAATGAAAAAAGTGTAATGCAGAAGTTTCCTGGCTGAATTTCAAAAAAGGAGACCAGAGCCTTGCCAATCTTTCTGCCACTTTCTCTTCCTGATGTCCCAGCCTTTTAGGACATCATTAAGACATTTTATTTATCCTCAGAGTCCATGACACAGACTAAAACTACTAATAAATCCAATTAGTAGTTTAATACAGAATAAAACTACTAATAAACTCAATTAGTAGTAAAAATTTTTAAATCAGTAAACTGAACACATGCATATTAATTGTTTAACTATTATAATTAATCTAATATTCCCAATTATAACTAAAAACTAAATTTAAAACATCTGACAAATAATAAATTAAGTAGTCTGTTTTCTGAAATATACCATAAATACAATCTGACTATTTTGTTAGGGCTGCCTTCAAATACTTTACAATGAATAATTGTTTTAATATATGAATAATCATATTTGTTTTCCTATCAGAAGATTGTATATATTCTAGTCAACAGTAGCATGATGAAATTTTTTAAAAAAGTGAAACAAGTTGCCCTCATCATAGAAATGGCAAAGAAGAAAGCCCTGACATTAAAGTCAGAATTGATGCTAGTATGTTTATAATCTAAGCTATCAACATGAAGTTTGAACTGTGCATGGCATGTATGGAACAAAAAGAACTATCTTGAGTCTAAAGATTATTTATATTCTGAATACAGACAAGGCTAATTTTACTAAATGTCATACTGCAAAGTGGAAGCAGAATAATCTAAGTTTTTATTTAAAGGAATATTCTTGTTTAAAGGATTGCCTCTTGACTGAAGGAGGTGAACATAGGTTATCTGAAACCCCAGTACATATGTAAATTATTATCAGAAAAAAATTAACAAGATGTACAGAAGTCATTTTCATTATAGTATGTGACTCTGGGCTTTTATACAGTTGCAGTAGGAGCAACTACTAAAACAATAGCAATATTTTGTTGTTTTAGAGTTCCCCTTACTATAGGTAATTTCAACATTTTGTAAAGTAAAATGCTAAATGGGAGATAACATATAATGGTGTTTCAATATAACATTCAACTTATTAACTATTTTATGATTTTTAAAACTTTAGGATCTTGTTATTTTTATTTAATTTTTAGTTGGAGACCACACCCAGCAGTGTACAGAGCTTACTTCTGTTGTGTACTCAAGGATCAAACATGATTCAGCTGTATGCAGATCAAGCACCCTAACCATTATATTATTGCTGTGACCCTTGGTATTTTAAATTGTTAGATTTCTATTTCAACTTTTTTAAGGCCTAGGAGTAGTTTTCTCTCAAGTTTTACTATAGTATAGTATCAATGTATACAATAAACATAATAGCACATACACTGCACATACATAATATTTTGCACATAACTAGTAGTATAGATAATTTACAATGAGAGTTTCATATAAGTCTAAATAATTAACAGTGATATAGCCTAACTTATTGCAGTGAAAATTTAAAGGTAAGTTTCAGACCTAAAAATTACCTTCAGCATTACAGACATACTTTAGTATATCTATAATTTTATTATTCTTTGATTGGGAGGGCAACAGTCAATGGAACTCAGGTCTTCCTCCAGCTCTGCAATCAGGGATCACTCCTGGCAGGGCTCAGGAGTTCATGTGGGGTGCTGGGAATTGAACCCTCATCAGCAGTGTGGAAGGCCTCACTCGTGCTATCTCCCATTAGTTTTCTTTCCCTTCATTTTTCCTTCCCAAACATAATTGTTTCTAAGCAAATAGCAAGAAAAATCAAGTATAATGTAGTAAGAAAAGCACTGAATTTGATGTTCATAGTATAAACTGGCTTTGTCACCTATGACCTGAATGTTTTTATATGTTTAGGTTACAGTTTCATAATAGGATTGTATTTTCATATGCTAAGCATTATGATTTAATGTCAGACCTATAAGCTACTTTTACAATTGATATCAGTATTAATGTGTGAAATAAAACTACATCCAGGTGTTGTCACCAAGAAAGTCAAGCTTGAAGAATGAGGACAATATATTGAAACTTAGAAAAGAGTGAACTACAAATTCACGTATTCTTCTCTTCATCAAAACGCTGGGATCCATGAACATAAAAATAGTCCAAATTAAAAAAAAGTTCTTCTCAAAACTATGAAAATAAACCCTCTGAAATATTCCTATCATTTTAACTGAGTATTTCTTAAATTATCATTACTTCCCATTTACAATAGGAGGGATAATCAAACAGATATTTCCTTCTTTCTTTCTCCTTCTTTCTCTTTTCTCTTATTTTCCTTTTCTCCCGATTTTTGGTGTCATAGGGTAGGTCACGGAATGAAGTCCCATTGTTTTTTTCTATTCCAAATTAAAATATATCACAATTTTAAACCACTTTTGCACTATCTATTGTAAATGAAAATGAAACAAAATATCCAGGTGAAAGAGTCAGGGCACTTGAATCTACTTTAACTTCTAAGTCATTGAGGAATAAGTGGTCTTAATTTTCCTATATAGTCAGACTAAGTGACTTTTACTAACTCTCAGTACTAAAATGATTAAATCTCTATTGCTTATCTATTTATATTTCCTAGAAGAGCCAGGTGTTAACAAGGGCAATCTCTTCATTGTGCTAAGTATTCCCACCAGCTGTCCTAAGCATTCCTAGTGAAATGTAATCACTGTTTTTAAAAAATTATGTTATGAAATGACATCTGGGATCTCAGTAAGTGGTTTTACTACTTGCAGTTTTCTTAGAAGAGATACTACTGAACTTTATTTACAGTCCCTTTCACCTTCTTAGCAGATAAAATGTGCTTTAAAAACACACAGGGATTTGTCTTTTTATATCATAAATAGCATTATTTATCAAGCACATAAATCATCCCAATGTTCTTTACTTAAGCAGAAATAGTGTTTATTGTTATACTAATAACAAAAAAACAGACCTTTCTTTTGACCATGGTTACTAGTTTGCAAATGATTTTCCAGGGTTGTTTTATAGCTTGTTACTATACAGATTTATAATAAAAGACATTTCTGCATAAGTAATGTGATATTAGTATGGTTTATGGTTTAATTATTTCACTTGTATCACTTGTCTTCCCATTGTTCATAAATTTGCTCGAGGGGTCCCAGTAACATCTCCATTTGTCTCTGCCACATGCTAGGAGAGGTCCAAGGGCCTCTGCTAGCTCCAGGAACATGAAAAGCCTCATGGGAATGAGGTCTATTCTTGTTACTGTTTCTGGCATATCAAATACGACATGGGCAGCTTGCCAGGCTCTGCTGTGTGGGTGCTCTTAGTTTTGCATTTACTGTTTATCATGTAGCCACTTCGTGGCCACTCAACGCAATGGGAAAGCCAGTAGCAGCTCTATCTGTGGCTGTGACATAGGCTTCTCTCAAGGGTGGAGTTCTGATGAGCCGGGTTTGAGATTGGCTTCTCTCTTGGGTGGAACTCTTACAAGCTGTGGAATTCAGATGTTGAAAATGGCGGCCATCATGGTGCAGGGGTTCCTCTGGCTTCTTCCAAGGCTCTATTGGGGTGGTGGGCCAGGGCCCGTTTAATTATTTAGAATCATATAATGAAGGCATATTCTTAAAAAACAAGATTGACTTTTTTGATAAAAATTTAGAAAACAACTTCAAGTTTCAAGGTCAAAACTATTAAAAGATTTTTTCATGGAATCTTATTGACTTACTATTGATAACATCTTGTTGTATTTAACAAGTCAAATTATCACCTACTCTTAACCTTTTCCTATATATATATATCCCCAAATATTTAATTGTTTGGATTTTAATATTTTTATATTTTCAGGAGAGCTGAATTAAGAACTACAAATTTAGCTACATACATATATCAGCCCTTAGATTTCACAAAGTACAACCATTTGTAAAGTTAACATATTTCACCATTCAGAAAATAGATTTTTTCAATTCATGTTTTCAAAGGGAAACTGATGCTGATGTTAGTCTTGTGTAATTACTACTATTGTAAACAGGCTCCCAATCTAGTGATTCCACTTAATGCGAGCTGCAGATCACATCTGTATTCTCCCCATTGCCATTGCACTATTTGGTTTTCTCCTCATTTATAAAAGTAGATTAAGAAGAGAATTACTTTTGAAATATTCCAAAAAGAGCTTTGTTTTCTGCTGATTCATCAAAATTGTTTTGATTTTTAGTCATTACTGTTGAAAGTAATTTACTTTTGTATTATTAATTGTATCTGGTAAGAGAACAGAGAGTAGTAATATTCTTAGTGAACCTTAACCAACAACTTAGAGGTTAAAGAAAACTTACCTCCTCTTCCTTCAACCTATTTTTTTCCATCAGAGGAAAAAAATAGAATGCTTATATTAGTAACATGCATGCAGTCTGAACTCATAGAAATGGATTCAGTATAAAATAATTTATCTTTTTGCTGAAGAAATAAGTGTTATATCATCGTATTTTCCACAAAGAAAAACACAAGTAAACAGTAATAGAATATCATACTTGTTTTAAAGCAGTTTAGACACATGAACAAGTTTTATTTTATTTTATTATTATTTTATTATTTTTATTTTATTTATTAGTTTAGTATTATTTTATTATGGGCATTCTAGTATTTCATATACAATTATTTCATAAACAAAACAGAATCTCAGAATGCAGCAGTTATGTGTACCTAGGTCGAGAAGTCAACATGATGAACGACCTAAAACCTGAGCTGCACAGGAGGAAGGAGCAGCCATGGAATGCCTTCAAAGGCATCGAAGAAATAGCTAAAAGGACAAAGAACCACCGGCTCCGGGCACATCTCTTTGACTCCACCGTTCTCCCTGCATTAACATATGCCTCAGAGACCTGGGCCCTACAAAAGCAGGATGAGAATGCTATTCAGGTCTCCCAGAGAGGAATCGAAAGAGCTATGCTTGGAATATCACGCCTCACTCAAGTGAGAGAAGGAATCGGAGTTCTGACCTCCGTCGCTATTCCAAAATCAGGGATGCTGTCTCGTTTGCCAAGGCATCAAAAATCAGATGGGCTGGACTTGTAATGCGATTTGGAGACTACCGCAGGACTAGAACCGTTACCTATTGGATCCCACAGGAAGTCTGTCCACCTACAAAGGTGGTCAGACTCTTGCGGCTGTCCACCTACAAGGTGGTCAGACTTCCTTGTCAAGATCCTGAAGGAACAGTTTGAGGTTCTTCATATTCCTGAATCAACCAAATGCCAGTGGGCTACATTGGCATGTAATAGGGTCCAATGGAAATGTTACTGGCGCCTGTTAGAGCAAATCGATGAATAATGCGATTCAAGTGATCAAGTGAAGTGAAACAAAACAGATATGTAGCTGCTTCCATATCTGTCTAGAAATTACTATAATTTTAATATAAAAACATTCATACCATGAAATAATTTAATAAAATATGTTGTCTTTAATGTTTGCTTTATATATCAAACAATTTGATTTATATATAAATTGTGATATATATGTATAGATATATATATATAAATCAAAATTCAAGTAAGAAATATATTCTAAATATTTGTACATGTCTAATTAGTTGTCTTGGCATAATCTGAAGAATCAGGATAATTAATCATCACTCATATGTTTGTTTTTATTTTAAATTAGAAAAGCTAAATTAAAAAAAGCACTCAAGTGTTGAGTTTTCTTTAAATGTACTGCATAGTTCCCAAAGAACTGATAGTTTCCAAAGAACTGAATAATTTTTATCAAGACTAATGATGACTTTTCCAATTGTATTCTTAACAGGTGTCTTAACAAAGTTCTTTAGCAGTTTAATTTATTTGATATACTACTTGAATGCCTCATAAGAAATATTTTATTAGGTAGGATTTATAGGCACTTTCAGGTAGGAATGCTTGTGTATTTTTCTACAAATAAAATAATTATGAAAACACTAATCTATTAAACATTAAAAGTACAAATATATTGTGAAGCAAGTTATGACTTGGAATTAGTTAATGATAGCTCTTATCCTCTTTAAAAGTCAGATTTCAAAACTGCTTGGCAAACTAGTGGAATCTATATGCATATGTTTATTTTGGGAGCAATCTGTTCAAAATTCTCTCCATTTCACTAGATTGACAATCAGTATAAAATGCCAAAGTATTTCATCAATATAGTTAACAAAGTTTCTTCTCATCTTTTGCTTGAAAAATGATTTCTTTTGAAGCAGACCTTACTGGGTTTTTGTGTTATTAATTACCTAGAAACACCCTCCAAGAAAGGAAATAATTCAGCCTTTCAGTATGCTAATATTCTAATAGACTGCTTTTAGCTGTGAGAAACTAACCCCCAAACTGGTTTATTAGTTAGTATGTTCTGTCAAAACCCAGCAAAGACAAGAACTATGGGGTTTCTTTTAGATTTAACAAAGTTTTGACATTCATGATGCCTTTATTATAGGTATTAAGTGTGACATATTCTATTAAAATTTCTATGCTTTAAAATTAACACCATTGATGAGAGACTTTAAGATGTGAGCATGACTCATTAATTTATACCATTTTATAGGAAAATTTAAAGATGCAGGCTGGCAATAAAGACAAATATTTATTATAATACTGGCTTCCTTGGGAGTTTCTCTGATATAACTAATTATGGGCATGGGGAACAGGTGACTGACTCCCTCATGCAGAAGTAGGGTTCTTTGAGTAGTTTATATGATGTGGGACGGGAGGTGGCAGCCTCAAGGAAGGTATGCACTGACCTTAAGCTTCACGAGGTAGCACCATACTGTACCTGAGTCCAACTTGTTCTGCCAACATGGGAAATGATTCCTGACACCCAATTTCTCTAGGAGATGTGAAACTGGCTAGAGTGAGGAATTGTTCTTTGCAGGAGAAAAGGTGTTGTTAGTTCTTCTTGTCTTTCCAAATATGTTGTTTTCCCTCTCTGTAAGGATTGTCAGGAGAAGACTGAATACTAACATAAAATAAACATATTTGGGGAAAGAGGGACAGGAAAAAGAATGGTATACATACTCAAGAAAATTCATACTTTGCCCTGGATTGGAAAAACAAGTAAATGTCCTAAGTAGAGCTGGAACAATTCCAAAGGCAAATACACATATGTGGTAAAGTTGTGGGCTATTTCCCCAGAATGGGGAAATGCTCCCTAAGATAATAATACATCTCAGGTAGGAATGTATTACCTCTGCCAGGTAAATTTCATTCATTTTTCTCAAACAGCATTGAGTATTGCAAGGGTGGTTGTCAAAGGGGTATGGATAGTCTTTTGATAGTCTTAGCAGGGTTTTTGTCCTAGACCTAGGGCTCCCCTCCCCAGGATCCAGCCATGTTATTGGCCTGGAATTCTGTATCTTACTGGTTTATATGGTCTGCAAAGATAGGTCCTATGTCTCAAAGGCCTGCTCTCCTTTGGAATGGTTTAGGCTCCTGACAGTGTTTTTCTTTCAATTACTTGGGTCTCCCTCCCTATCTCTTTTCTACAACAGTTTCTTTCTGTCCAGCTTCTACCTGTTTCGTTGTATTTCTTGATTTGTGACTACTTCCTTTATTATTAAAATTTCAGAGTGTAATGGTATTTGTCCTACATTGCATCCTTTTCTCTTTAAATCTTTCCTTGTCTCCTAAGTAAAATTATACTTTTAATTATGTTTGGCCCAACTCAGATAATTCAGTATAACTGCTTCATTTCAAGATCTTTAATTTATTAAACAGGTACAAATATTCTGTTACCACATAGAGTACCTTTCACAGGTTAAAGGAATTAGTTTCTAGATATTTTTTATTGTTCTCTATGTTTGCTATTCATTCTACTAGCTATCCATTTGTCTGCACTCTGGCATTTAATACACAAAGAGAAATCCAATTAGTATAAACAGACACACACAGAGAAACACACACACTCACACACATCCTCACGTCCCCACACAGACATGGATGCCACACAAAAACAAGAACAAGGTCTTCAAATAAAATTCTTTCATATTCTGTACTAATATTAGGAGATAAGAGTAATTATGAATAAAGCCTCACATATATTTTTTGACAAAACAGGACAGCTAAGACCAGGAGAAAGTATAACTTTTCATTAAATAACAAATTTCTTAGGGTTTACTTCCAGATCTGTGCTCAAGGATCACTGTTGGTGATGCTCAGGGGACCATATATGATGCTGTGGATTGGACCCTAGTTCACCATGCACAAGGCAAACTTATCTTCTTTTCTATATCTCTGCCACAACTGTTTCTTTTAAAGATGAACTTTACCTGATCTGCAGTGATAGTACATGGGTAGGATATTTTTCTTGCATGTAGTCAACCCAGGCTTTATCCCTACTACCCATATATGGTTTCCTGAGTCTGTCACAAATGATTTCTGTCAGCAGAAGCTAGGAGCAAGTTATCAGCACCTCAGGGTGTGCCTGGAAAAAAACAGAAAACAAAAAAAAACAAATTAAGATAAAATTTACTATCATTTATAAGCAGAGAAATGATGTCATGTTTTAATAAAGAGTTAAGATTAAAATTTGGTACATATGTAAATTATTTGTATATATTTTATACTTATAAATATATATGCATATGTATATATTATACAAATGTATATATATACCAACACAAATAATTTGTTTTCTCAAAATGAAAGTATACTGTATATGAACATATACTGGTAAAGAGAATAAACATTTATTAAAAGTTACAGAAAAGCATTTTATATATATATATATTTATATACTTTCATCCAATTATAAATATCAGTTTTTAAAAGTTACTGTATCACTGTCACTGTCTTCCCGTTCATGATCAATTTGCTTGAGCGGGCACCAGTAACATCTCCATATGTCCTGTCTCGTGCAAGTAGAGCCCAAGGGCACCTGCTTGCTCCAGGAACATAAAGAGCCTCAAACCATTCCATCAGGTCATGGGAATGAGGTCTATAATTGTTACTGGTATTTGGCATATCAAATACAACATGGGTAGCTTGCCAGGCTCTGCCGTGCGGGTAGCATACTCATCTCTAATCACTGTATCACTGTCTTCCCATTCATCATCGATTTGCTTGAGCGGGCACCAGTAACATCTCCATATGTCCTGTCTCATGCAAGTAGAGCCCAAGGGCACCTGCTTGCTCCAGGAACATAAAGAGCCGTCTCCAACCATTCCATCAGGTCATGGGAATGAGGTCTATAATTGTTTCTGGTATTTGGTATATCAAATATAACACGGGTAGCTTGCCAGGCTCTGCCGTGCAGGTAGCATACTCATCTCTAAATCCAGCATTTATTGATGAACCAAGCGACCTGGTCTGCTGGGTGGAGTTCTGATGGGGGGGAAGTCCAGACACAAGTACACAACAGATAATTCTACAAAGAGTTAACCTGAAACTAGAAAATGCTTTTTTTTCTTTGTGTGTGTGTTATGTGTCTGGGGGCGGGGGGGGATGTGCCATTTGGCAGTGCTCAGGGATTGCTTCTGGTGGGTCTCAGGGAATCATTACCTGGTGCCTAGGACTAAACCCATATCCACATTAGCCACAGAGTATTTTTCCAGGCCTGGCTCTCCCTTTATTTTGCCACCTTGGAGGACTCTGTACTCAAGAATCACTTCTGGGGCCCGAGCAATAGCACAGTGGGTAGGGCGTTTGCCCTGCACTTGGCCGACCTGGATTCAATCCCCGGCATCGCATATGGTCCCCTGAGCACCACCAGGAGTGATTCCTAGGTGCAGAGCCAGGACTAACCCCTGAGCATTGCCAAATGACACCCAAGAAGAAAAAAACAAAACAAAACAAACAAACAAAAAGAATCACTTCTGACGATGCTCAGGAGACCATATGTGATGCAGGAGACTGAACCCCAGTTGGGTGCATGTGAGGCAAGCATCCTACCTGCATCCTACCTGCTGTACTATCATACTTCCCCCACCCTAAAAGTTACATTAATTCTAAAAGTTATCAATTCACTTGAGGAAAGAAAAATATATTGCAGACAAATAGTTAAACTTACTGGAAGTCAATTTCCAAGTATCAGGAGGGGGTAGTGGGAAGGAAACAGACTAAACAATTTGTAACTCAGACATTTTGTAAAAATTGCAAAGTTATAATTTTTATTGTCTTGAAAATGTTATTTCATACTGTCACTATCACTATCTTCCCGTTCATCATCTATTTGCTAGAGCGGGCACCAGAAATATCTCCATATGTCCTGTATCATGCTAGTAGAACCCAAAGGCATCTGCTTGCTCCAGGAACATAAAGAGCCACAAACCATTATATTAGGTCATGGGAATGACCTAATATAAATGTTACTGGTATTTGGCATATCAAATACGACACAAGCAGCTTGCCAGGCTTGCCGTGCAGGTGGCATACTTGTAGTCACCTCTAAATAAAGCATTTATTGATGAGCCAGGTGGCCGCTAGCGGCCTGCGAGCCGGGCTGTGATAGTCTGGTCTGCTGGGTGGAGTTGTGATGAGAGGGAAGACCGGATGTGGACAATGGCTGCCCTCATGGAGTGGGGGGTCGTCTGGCTTGTTGTGAGGCTCTGCTGGGGTGGCAGTCCAGGGCTAGAACCCACCATGCCTCCCGGGCGCCTCATGAGAGGCTGAGCACAGGGAGAGCCAGTAGCAGCTCTGCCCCATGTCTGAGAGTCTCTGTTTCAGCATACCTGGGCGGATTGAAAAAAAAAACTGCTGCAGGGTGGGTGTTGATGATCCGGGCTGTGATAGTCTGGTCTGCTGGGTGGAGTTGCGATGAGAGGGAAGTCTGGATGTGGAAAATGGCGGCCCCCATGGAGTCGGGGGGTCGTCTGGCTTGTTGTGAGGCTCTGCTGGGGTGGCATCCTAGTTGAAAGAAAGAGCGGATGTTGTCTACTCATTTGAGCCCTGCTAGGTCTTTCTTGGAATGGTTTGGCATGCCATTTTTAGATGCATTAAGCATTCCTACCTCCCTGTTCCTAGATAAATAATGGAAGAAAATTTTGGATTAGTGATCTCCTAACATTTTAATATAATCATTGCTAAATGATTTTTGCATTGTTCATCAAATTAGAAAAAAAAAAACTATTAGGCAAACCGAAGGGGGATTTTTTTTTTTGTTCTTTTTTGCTACCACACCCGAAAACACACCTTGAATACAATGGTGCTCATGACTTACTTGTGGCTCTGAAGTTCTGGGATCACTCCTGGTGAAGCTCAGATAACCACAAGGGGTGATGGGGTTTAGAAATGACAGCTATGTGCAAGAAAGTTCTCTACTCACTGTAATATATATATCTGTTAAAGAGATCAGCTACCCCCTCCCCAAACAGGGCAGGTCTACTCATGGAAAGTTACCAATTTAGGGCCTAAGTGACCTTTTCATCCTGAAGTAACCTTATCATCATGTTATCTACAAAGGCCCAGATCAAATTCCTGTTAGAGGTTGGGAGACCCAGACCCCCACCCAGAACCTGCTATCTGGCTTGAATTGCCTGAATTGCATTCCTGCACATACCAGCATAGCCGTTGCTGACCTATAATCCCACACATATATCTAGCCGCACCAAATATAGAAAGAAGTACTGAGTGTGACCTGATTGGTAGGTGATAGTTACTTGTTACAAAGTGATTGGCTGCCTGCACGCAGACCTTGATGTGATATTTTAAATCTATTGGATGGTTATGCACGGGCTTTTCTGTAGCAGAGGGCATTATCTCTTAAAAGATCCTCCCTGGAAGGGCTCGGGGCTCTTAGCCGCTGACTGCTTGTGGTCATGCTATGAGCCGGGTATACTCGAATATTAATAAACACCCTTGCTTTTGCAAAGGACCCAGTCTCTCAGAGTTTTCATTGGTAGGTGCAGCATTCCGAGGCTCCCAGTCTGTCACCCCCATTGGGTGGCCAACTCTTTCACTGTCTGCAAAAGGAAGAAATTTTAGGAGTTTACACAATATTATTTCTTAGAAAAAGGTACCTTCAGTCCTCTCTGATGTACTAACCTTGCAATCATGAGCAAATTTATGTAACAATATTTATATTACTTGAGCACTTGCTAATGGTCATTAGTTGTGTTTTTTTTTGCAGAAACTACAAACTTGAATATTACATTTATAACAGCTGCCTCTGCCACCTGCAACCCGCTGAGCAGGCTTAGGCCTGATAAAGTCTGTGATGAGCCCCTGCACAGTGTGGACCCTAAGCCCCACCAGCCCCATGAGGTGGCCGTCAAGCCACACCTGAAGTCCACTTGATCTCTAGGCATGGGAGTTGATCCCCACCACCTGAGTTTCTCGAGGAGCCACAAACTCAGGCTGGAGCGAGGAATTGCTCTTTTCAGGAAAGGAAAGTCAGTTCTAGGCCTTACCCAGGTTTGCCTTAGGGTTCTTGTCTTCCCTCACAGAAAAGAATTTTCAGGAGTTGATGAACAGTGAAGTTTACAGACTTTATTAAGGAGGTTTTAGGAGAGGGGGAGGGGAGAGAAAGAGAGTGAGTACACATCTCAAGAGGGGAGATGCGGGTGATATACGTGTTCAGGCACCACATGTGCTCGCCACAGGGGCTCAGGCAGCATGTGTGTCCATGCAGCACGTGCTCACTGTCCTTTGGTCAGGACGGCTTTTATAGATTTCTCCCCAAGTTACTCCCATATGGGGCTTCAACTTTGGTTGCTAGGGCCGTTGCCAAGGGGAGTAGACTTTGGGAGTGGTCTTCTTTGACTGGAATGCTTTGGAGTCTTCTGTGAGCTGGGTCCTGGACCCGGGAGGCTGATTTATTTTCCTTGGGAGAGTTAAATATCTAAAGCCTTTAGAAGGGTCAGTGGCCTATGGGCTTCACACATTCCCTTTTGGCCTTCCCTTCCCCCAGGATTTGTTATTGATAATGGTATTGTCAAGTTTGCTTTTGGCTTTCAATCAGGTGCGGCTCTGGATCTCTTCTTCAGGAATTTTATTGCCATGTGGCGCCTCCCTGTCTGCCTGCCTACAATAATATCATACATCCCCAAACTGAAATAAACTGGAGAAGTAAGAGAGGTAGATGAGTTGCTTATTTCTTTAGCAAAAAAGAATCATAATGATTTTCCTAAAGACATCAGGTTAAAAATAAAGCTGAATTGGCTATTCATATTTTTTGAATACATGTTTTTGTCTTTTGAGGCTAAGTGCTGAAACAAGTGTCCATAAATATGTGCTGGTCCTGCTAGGGATTTTGATCTAAACTATTGCATTGAGTTCATCTTAGTTAATAGGAAATTATGACTCCACTGCAGAAGAAAGGTGAATATTCTCTACTGATAATATTTAGTAACAAAGATTCTAAGCTTACTACCTACTATTGTATTAGAATTAACATGAAACAAAACAAACTGGGCACAAAAAAAGGATTTACTAGGCTGAATTCTGAATACCTAAAGGAGGACATTAAAAATAATAAATAGCATAAAGGAATTATGGATTTGATTCACAAACCTTTGTTTGCTTAAATTTATGTGGATGCTGGCAATTTAGTACATCAACCCAATGTCTTGCTTTAATAGGACTGATATAGGAACTGAAAGTTTCTCTTATTTAAAAAAATAAACTATTGTGATATTGATACTCTATTTGGGGACCATATTTGTCTTAAATGATGCCTTATGATGCCATTAAAACAGAGAATAGAAAAACAAAAGCAATATATTTTCTATAGTTAAGCTGGAAATTATTCTAAATGTATCACTTAAATTTTTTGAAGGGTTGAGACAAAGAAAATCAAAAAAAGTTGAGAAACTAATTATTTGGAAGAAAGTTAAAGTTAGACATTGACTCCAGCTGGGAGTTTTTTAAGTTTTTCAGGACAGAAAAATCAGGACATGTACTCTAGAAACATCTGAGCAGAAGAAGGAGAAAATGAGAAGAAAACTTGTGGCCAGGTGGTTCCTAGGGATTTGATCACACACTGATGATAAAAGCACGTATTTTAAAGAAAATGAACGAAAGTAAAAAATACATAAGGATACAGGTAAAACAAGTTGAAAAAAAATAGTTACTTTAAATATATACACAATTACACATACACATATAACATATGTTTATATGTATATACATTTATATCTATCTGAGTATATATGTATAATATTAACACATATATGTAAATAAAGATATACATATATGCATGTATATGTAATACATATGTACATATATACAAATAAGTATCTATACATATATACATATATTATATGTACACATGCAGATATATGAGTATAAGTACACATATGTATGTATATGTAACATATATATAAGAACTTGTATTGTTAATATAAATGTAATCAATGTAGATAAAATAATCTTTGTGAAGATAGAAGACTAAAAATAGGACTTAGGTGTTTGGATTATAAATTTTGTTTTGTTTAGTTGTTGAGTTTTGAGGGTCCACACTTGGCAGAACTTAGGGTTTTCTCCTGGCTCGGGCTTAAGGATCATTCCTGGTAGTTCTTCAGGAAATTGTTGTGCTGGGGAGTGAACCTGGATTGACTGTGTCTAATGCATGCATATTAACCTGGTTATCAGTGATCAGGGACCTGGACTAGAATTTTGAAAATACTTATAAAACTTGTATGTACTTAACAATAAAAAATGTATTTTTACTACATAATAAACACTTAACTGTGGACATAACCTTGAAATGTCATATTGATAAGGACTATATAAACCTCAGGGATAGTACCAAAAATGATTGGACAAGATGTCTGCATATTGTAAAAAACTATTTTCAAATCAAATCAATGACATTTCTTTAGTTGCTAAAATGAAATATATAAATACAATTATAGAGACATTTTACCCTAGAATAGGCAACAGAAAATACACTGCATGTTTTTTTCTTTCCTTCCACATAAAATACTGCAATTTGAAATTTTATCATGATTCCAACATGCTAAAATAATGTACACTGATTATGGAGACATCAGCTCAGTTTAAATCTTACCCTACTTCCTCAAGGCATTAAAGTAGTGGAGAAAACTTTCAGAGGAGCTAAGCTAAAGTTAGGTCATGAATAGAATATATGAATAGAATATTATATTCTATTCATATATTCTGTTTTCATAAAGTAGACCAGAATGTGTGATAAGAGCAATCATATTTTAAATTAGTTTGTAGCCTCAAGATATTTCTCCAGAAAGCTATAGTAAATATATAACACATTCCTTTATATGCTGTATTTTTTATGATTCATTATTAATTAATCATAAATTATTAAACATATATTTCATTAATTAGCAGCTATTCATATCATTTCATGCCTGAATGTAACTAATGTAGTTACTTTTATTCTGCTGCATTAATGCATATATTTTAATGCTCCCCTTTCTTCTTTATATTGAATAGTGACGTGAATTTATCTTCATTTCTAAGTTTTCTGATTAGCCAACATAAGAATATCAATGTGAATTCATTAGCAATGTCAAACTGAATGAGAATAAACATACTAAAATTAAAAAAAAAACTAATAATTCCTCAATTGACCCAAGCTTTAATAATTGGGAGATATTTTATAGTTTTCAATTTCATTACAACATACCTGGCAAATGATCCATTTGAGAAGTTAACTCAGAAAGTTCCTTAAGGCTCAGTTTGCTCTTAATTTAGCACCAGGTACCTTGAAAAATATCCCAGTAACTTATAGATACACCTCTCATTGTAGACAGCAATAAAACAGGCCCAGATAATTTTAAGAGATCTCATACATTGTTCCAAGAAATAAAATTTTGGTGGATCAATAAATAATTACAGAATTTTCCTAACACAACTAAATCAATGTTCTTGAGGAAGACTAAAGACTTCCTGGTTTTCAGAACATAGTTCTTTCTATTGCAATGACTTACTGACTACAGGCTAAATGTCTTTCCTGCATGTGAATCATTACTCAGCACATAATCAACAAATTTTAATTATTATATTTTATTTGATAAATTTTCATTCTATTAAATGGCTATAGGACCACATCCAGTGGTGCTCAGAACTTACTCTTGGCTCTGCCCTCATGGATCATTCTTGTTGGGCTCTCAGAGACCATATGCTGCCAGAAATAGAAACTGGGTCAGTCTTGTGTAAGGCAAATACCTTATACACTGTCCTACTTCTTCAGCTTCTGAACATTTATTGTAATTCAGACTCAAAAATAAATCATTGCATTGGTGTTTGAGAAACGTAATTGGGATAAAGAACACATGAACTTATTAACTTGCTTTAGAAAACAGTTTTGTAGACAGAGCCAAAAAATAATGAAACTCTTTCTTTAAAAAGAAAAACTTTATGACACTGTTGGTTTTTACTGGTATTGAAATAGTATATGCATAAAGTTCAAGTATTTATGACTTTGTAACTCACAGTTCTTTAATTCAATTTAAAATATTAAAAAAATAAAACTTTAGTCAGATTTTATCATCATTTTATTCAGTCTTAGATTAATGACCTTCTCTTTAGAAAACAAAACTAATGTCTTACAACTATTATTAGATGCCTTCATACTTTCTCATTCTGAACTCTTCAATATTTGAACATCTGATGACTCTTCTCTTCATTGTTGTTTCTTGCCAGGTCAAACTTGTTCAATTAGGAATTTGACATGCTTTTCTCTTCACCTTGATTATTTTCCCAAAGGTATCTATGTGCCACTGTCCCTTTTTCATTTTTCTTCAGATACTTATTATTCTACCGTCTTTAATTTCCTTGATAGCTTTATGCATATCATTTCATAAGCCATAGAGTTGACACAGAAAATAGGATGTTTGTATTGTAAACAATTGACCTTGGTTCAATCCCACATTCAGTCCCCAACAAGAGTGATCTTTGAGTACAGAACTGGGAGTAAGAACTGAACACCACCAAGGTCTTCCCTCAAACAAACAATAACTTTATTGCATCACTGTATGTTATAGGACCAGCCTTTTCTAAAGGAACAGATATATTTTTCTTTCTAAGATGTGAATATTATTTATCACCTTGGTATGTCAGGAAAATAAACATTTCTGTTACTGAATTTGGCATATTGAACACGCATCGGACAGCTTGCCAGGCTCTGCCATGCGGGCGCTATATTTTCATTACTTTATGGGGCTCTCTCAGAGGGGTGGGTAGAATATTTATGGTAATTTGGAGGTAAATCGCGCCGCCACTGTGTGGCATCGCCGAACGGGAAAGCTGGTTTCTGCTCTGCTGGGTGTACCTGTCTCGTTGTCGCTGCCTCGTTTGCCAAGGCATCGAAAATCAGATGGGCTGGACATGTAATGCAATTTGGAGACAACTGCTGGACTAGAGCCATTACCGACTGGATCCCACGGGATGTCAAAAGATCATGTGGCCACCCACCTACAAGATGGTCAGACTTCCTTGTCAAGACCCTGAAGGAACGGTTTGAGGCTCTTAATATTCCAGAATCAACCAGATGCCATTGGGCTACATTGGCACGTGATAGGGTCCAATGGAAATGTTACTGGCGCCCGCTTGAGCAAATGGATGAATAACGGGATTCAAGTGATCAAGTGAAGTGACCTTGGTATGTGGGACCAAGGTTGGTTTGTAGCCCTTGTGATAAAGAGAAGTCTATTATTATTTTTAGCCAATGAAAAAAAATTTTGGGGTTAATTGCAGAGATGGCATAGCAGTTAAAAGTGATTTTGTTCTAGTCTTAACACTTTGTCTTTCTCTGAAAAAAGAGAGTCCATCATTCCCTAAGCTTTAAGGTTCTCTACTGTTTAACTGGAGAATACCTCCGAAGAATACCTCACTGATTCTCTTTTCATGATCTAGAAAATAATGTTTACGAGAATATCATCCACATAAAGGTTTATCAGTGAACATGGCCTTTTTTTATCTGAAAAAACTGACCTTTTTTATTCTGAAATGCAATAATCACGTCTTTATAATCTGAAGCTTTTTTTTTCTCCCTGATTTCCTAGGTCATATAGCAGAGGAAGTATTCAGAGACTATAGAGAATTTTACTTTCAAGTTTGTAACCATATACATTTTACATATATAATTTTATTAAAACTTGGTCTTTTATACTTTTAATCTGTCCTTGCCTCAGTAGAACCCTGATATGTTGGAAAATTTTCTGTGGTACCCCTATAATCTATATATTTCCACCATCTATTTGTGAGAAAAATGAAAGTACTGATACAAAATCATTCAAACAGTATAGGTTATGGAGAGTAGTTGATCAAAACATAATTTTAAAAATACTGTTTGGAGTTCAGAACCAAAATCTATTTTTTTATCTTACAACATTGATTTATTTATTTTTTGACATTATTTTTTTTATTTATTTATTGGCAGTGCTAGTGGGGTTAGGGTATAGAACCCAAGAACTCTAAGAACACAAAATTAAAATTCAAAACTTGCACATTAGACTAAGACACTGGACATACCAGCAAAATCAAACTTTTTCTATTTAAGTAGATTTGTACTTAAGCCTCAAAAAATCAGTTTTATACAGCAGTAGCCACACTTATGAAAGTTTATATAAAATGTATAAGGAAATTATTTGAAATATCTTTTAACATGAGCAAACAATATGATGCAGCTACAAATAGACGCACATATACATACATGTAAAGGAACAGAAATATACGCTTTCTTTAAATGTAGCCCTTATTAAAAGAATGCGTCTTCCTTAGTCACACAAATGAATCCACTCTGTCTACACTAATCACTTCAAACATGGAAAATCAGTTCAATTCTGGGCATCAGACTTATTGTTTGTGTGTTTGTCTGTTAGGGTGGAGGTCACACCACCAAATCTTTTTATAATTGTTATTATTTTTAACTATCTAAGGCAACCTGGTTATAGTAGCACTTATGTTTATTATGATATTAGTGTTACTGCTGGCCTTTTACCAGTACACGGATCCTCCATTACTCTCCTGTGGTCACAGCAAGTTCAACTCTTCTCTTGCCTACACTTGGTCTATTTCTAGATTGAAATCAATACAGAGATGTTATTAGATACCACCCATTTCCCTGTTTGCTTTCCTATGTACCTCATGTAGGAGACATCACCCAGTATTTGACTTTTTATATCAGATATACCTTATATAACATTATCCCAGGTACACCAAAATTGTAGCAAAAGGTTAAACTTCATATTTCTTATGTTTCAGAAAAATTTTATTAAATTTCATTATAAATTTCTTTAAATTTAATTAAAATTTCATTGTAAAATTTTTATCAATTTGGATTGTTTGCAAAACTTGCAATTGGATATGGTGCTGCCATTCACATAGGTGCATATCAATGTTTTAGGTTCTTTAAATTCTTGGAATTATGATATAATACCATGAAACAAATCAGCGTCCATTTCATGTTCTACAGCTCTGGCTTTGCAGATAATTTTTTGGAGAGCACACCCGACAATGCTCAGAGCTTACTACTTGCTCTGAACCTTGGTTGGCACATGCAAGACAAGTGACTTACCTGCTCTAATATTGCTCTGGTAGCAGATGAATCTCATTTAAAAAATTGTTACTGTTCCTGGATCACATCTGTTCTGAGTTTACTCCTGGCTCTGTGCTCAGAGGTCAGTCCTGGTGGTACTGGAGAACCATATTTGCATTTTATTAATTAAACAGAGTTAGTCAATAGCAAGGTAAGTGCCCAAACCCTTATCTATCTATCTGACCTCTTGCTGGGGAAAAACATATAGAGTTCAATTTGAAGACAGGTTTCTGGCAAGAAAATTACAGGATGCATAATAGAGTAATGAGGAAATTGTTATGAGATTGATGGGGAGGTTGTTTGGCTTTTCAGAGCTATCATCTGCTGTTAATGAAACTTGGCCAAATTAGATAAGTAAATAAATTCAAAATTAAAAAGCAGCAAGTTTTTCTAGGCGGTATGACTGAAAATGTTGAGAAAATTCATTGTATATTTACTTTAAAATAACTTAGTGGTTGAACTCCAGCAGAAAACCTGCTTAAATTTGCAGATACAATACCTCAATCAAGAAAAACATATATGTATAATAAAATAAAATAAATTTGCAAATACACTGGCGTATGCTTCAGAGAACCAGCACACGGGATTTTATTGAGACTCTGGCTCCCACCAGGCTGAAAAAAGGCCTTTTCTAAAAATGTATTCCCTGTCTTTTTTCCTGTGAAGCTGCTTCTTGTGACCATGTAAATTGCATGGTTACTTTGAGAACTTGAATCCACCATCTTCCAGCATCTTAGAAGTAATGGAGCTGAACCTTACTGATTACATTACCAGCTATATTATATAATACTAAAGTCTCCAAGATATTTTAAAAGTAAATGAATCCTTTCATCACTGGAAGTTGTTCTTTCTAAAAGAATTAATGACACTACTCCCCCCCACTCCCACCCTCCCACAAACACACTTCAAATCACTCATTCCCTAGAGAATTTGCATATTGTCTGGATACAGTTTGGTGAACATAACCTATACTTTCAAGTGTTCAATTATTAATATTAGCATAGTGTCAGTTAGTTCCTTTCAGTACTTAAAAATCAATTATCTCACAAATTGAAATTAGAAATTGACTTCAATTTATCTTGAGAGAATAAACAAAATAATACTATAAAATTAATTTATGTTGAAATATTAATCAATATATTTATCAAAATTTATCTTATAAAATAAAAATGTTCAATAAAAAGTAACATTTATTTTTTTTCATTTACTGTAGTCTTTATATTTTTTGTAAAAAGTTTATAATTTTTTCTTAGAGTAAAATATTGATAATAAAATTTATAAATAATAGATAATTTTGTAGCATATAAACAAAATGATTGATGAAGCTTAGAATAAATTTTCAGAATTTGTCAATGTATATGACTGTGGATATAGATTACAGAATAATTATAATGTTGATTTTAAAATTTATAATATTTGTAAAATAAGAGGGTCAACATCCTTGGATATTTATTTTATATAAAGAGAGATAAATGTTTGATTATTTTAGCAGCTAAAACTTACTTAGTTCTATTAAATAATTCAAAGTAGTCATTTTAATTTTAAGAATTGTTTGTGGATATTGAAGAAAATACTGAATATCTTAACTAAAATTTAAAAACACAGACTTTTTAAAGTATTTTATTATACCACTGTGAGATATATAATTACAAAGATGTTCATATTTGGGTTTATGTCATACTGTGTTCCAGCACCCATACCTCCACCATTGCCCATTTCTCACCACCAATGTCCCCAATTCCTGCCCCCTCCCTAGCCTGCCTTATGGCAGGTTCTGTATTTCTCTTCTTTTCTCTCCATCTCTTTCTCTTTTCCTTCCCTTCCAGATTGTGGATTACAGTACATACATTAAAATGTTGTCATGTGTATCTTTTTGCCTATATTTAATGCTCAGTTCTAGGTTGGTATTAGTGCTTTCGACAATTGTTAGCAAACTGTTCCATTTTCTGTCTTAGCCTCTGACCTAGCCTCTGACTCCCACAAAAAAACATGGATTTTGTTAGGTTTGTTTTCTTATTAAATTAACTTTTGGGTAAAAACCTATCAAAATTAATAAATTTATTTATCATTTCATATACTCTTGTAGTTTAGCTCTTCAGTAACAAGAAGTAAATTTCTGTGGCAAAAAAAAATAATGCAGTTCATACTTGCTAGGGCCAGTGAAATGAATTGCAAGCATAAATCTATTAAGTAAATAGATATCATGGATTAAGTGGTCTTATTTTAAAAAATTATGAACTTCATGTCAGTTTTATTTTTCCTTCACATTGATAATATGCATCATTAAAAAGATAAATTGCTCATATTACACTTCATCTTGTGATTTACTTACAGAGTACAAATGAATAGGAATTAGCTTTGAGAGAGGTCATCCATGAGCAAAATGTCAACAGAATTCTTATGCTGCCTAAACAGAAAAATGTTCAATCTGAACTGAGTGACTTAATTAACTTACTCTGTCTCAGAAGAGTGAATTTTTCTCTAGTATAAACATAAAAAGACAGATAGCAGCATAGTGTCAATTAATCTACTCATTTCAAATATAAGAAATGAAGAAGCGTATGAACTATTTGTGTCAATAAAAATAGAGAATAAATATATACATTCATTCAGGACTCCAAAACTAATAAACCAGACAATAAATGGATTTAAATGTTTCTACTCACAAAAGAAAATCATTTAATACAAAAAAATAAGATAAAAATCAAATATAGTACAAAAAATGTTAAGCCATAATTAAAGTATGTTCTGATGACATTTTAAAGTCCTTTGGAATATCCTCACACTTTTCTTTTCCAGTTCATTCATGCTCACTAGTTCAAATAAATGACTTTATTGTATCACTTGTATCACTTGTCTTTCTGTTGTTCATCGATTTGCTGAAGCAGGCACCAGTAACATCTGCCTACATCCTGTTGCAAGCTAGTGTAGCCCAAGGGCATCTGCTCACTCTAGGAAAACGAAGAGCTTCAAACCATTCCTTCAGGTTATGGGAATGAGGTCTATAATTGTTACTGGTTTTTGGCATATCAACTACAACATGGGTAGCTTGCCAGGCTTTGCCGTGCGGGTGGTATACTTTCAGTAGTAGGCTCTCATCTTGTGCATTACTGATGACCTGCAATGGAGAGAGATAGGCTTTTCCCTTGGTTGGAGTTTTGATGAGCTGTGGAGTCCGGATGTTGAAAATGACTCCTCATGTTGTGGGGGTTCCTCTTGCTTCTTGGGAGGTTCTATTGGGATGACAGCCCAGGGCTAGAACCTGCCTCCCTAAATTTATTGTAAAATGACAATAATAATTTTCCAACAGGTAAATAACTACATCTTTTCACCATTTTGTGAAACAATATCTTGTAGGCGAGATTTTAAATGAAGAGTTCATAAAACAATGAAAGTAGCACCAGCCTTTGAGGTAGGTTTCATTATTTTGTAGTATTTGGACACCAGCACATCTTAGTATATTAGACAACTGAGAGAGGACCTCATCAATTAATGAAGCCAGCAGTAAATGGTACACTATCTAAAGCACATAAGTTATTCCAACACAAGGGTTATTTGTGTTAAATATGGCATAGCTGTATCAGTATCTTGATGATTAGGAAGGAGTAAAATACTCTGTCGCTATGGTGGAGACAGGGAGGAGGAGTGCAAGATAATGTAGTTTATTTAGATGGTTCATTTGTTTTATTTATTTTGGGGAGTGTTAGTTCACACCCTGCTGGGCTCAGGACTTGCTCTGGCTCAGGGACCACTTCTGATAGGGCTCAGGGACTCATATGAGAAGCCAGGTCAGCTGAGTGCAAGGCAAACACCATACCAGTCATCTCTTAAGCCCCTAGATGATGATTTTAAATCTCACCAACATGATTGATAGTGAGAAGCTAGATTTTGAAAGTGTCTAAGTGACAGAGGTAGATGACATAAATGGGGACACAGAAGACAGAATTTCTTTGATCTCTCACCTGTGCCCAGTCACATAGTGAGAAAACAGCACGTCTTGCCCATGTGGCATGAGAATGAAGGAAAACAAAAAAGATTCAAAGAGTTTCCGGGTTATGGGGCCAGAAAAGCAAATCATATAGCCCCAGCAGTATACTAGAGAAGAGCCAATCTGGTACAAGAAGGAGAGTGAAAGACACAGGGCCTCTCAAAGCAATGTGGGACAGGAAGAATCATGTAATACAGGTGGAAAGAAAAACATCTTGAACATTGGGAAGGGAACTAGAACTACCTGAATTGTACAATAAAGTAAATCATACAATAAATTTTAATATCATAAGCGTAGGAATTTTGTTTTTTTTTAAGTATTTTATTATACCACCATGAGATATGCAATTACAAAGATGTTCATCTTTGGGTTTTGGTCATACAGTGTTCCAGCACCCATCCCTCCACCAGTGCCCATCTCCCACCACCAACGTCCCCAGTTCCCTTCCCCTCCCACAGCCTGCCTCCATGGCAGATTCTTTATTTCTTTCCCTTTCTTTTTCTCTTTTCCTTCCCTTCCAGATTGTGGATTACAGTACATACATTAAAGGGTTGTCATGCATATCTTTTTGCCTGTGTTTAATGCTCAGTTCTAGGTTGGTATTAGTACTTTCAACAATTGTTAGCACACTGTTCCATTTTCTGTCTTACCTGGCCTCTGACTCCCACACATTTGTGATAATTTCCACCTTTTACAAGACCTCCTTATACATGTTTCACTTGATCTTGGATATTAGTATCATAATATGTACATATATATTTATGTCATGAAAATAAATGTAGTCATTCTATATCTGTCTCTCTCCTGGCTAATTTCACTCAACATGATCTTCTCCATGTCCATCCATTTATAGGCAAATTTCATAACTTCATTTTTCTTAGCAGCTGCATAGTATTTCATTGTGTAGATGTACCAAAGCTTCTTTATCCAGTCATCGATTCTCGGGCACTCTGGTTGCTTCCAGATTCTGGCTGCTATTGTGAATAATACTGCTATCAGCATAAAAGTAGGGATGGTATTTCTGCTGCGTATTTTTGGCTTCCCAGAGGAGATTCCCAGGAGTGGTATGGCTGGGTCAAATGGGAGTTCAATTTCTAGTCTTTGGAGGAATGTCCATATTGTTTTCCAGAAAGGCTGTACCAGCCGGCATTCCCACCAACAATGGATGAGTGCCCCCTTTTCCCCACATCCACACCAGCATTTGTTGTTCTTCCTCTTTTGGATATGTGCCGGTCTCTGTGGTGTGAGGTGATATCTCATTGTTGTTTGGATTTGCATCTCTCTGATGATTAGTGATGATGAGCATTTTTTCATATTTTTTTTGGCCATTCGAATTTCTTCCTTGTTGAGGTTTCTGTTCATTTCTTCTCCCCATTTTTTGATGGGGTTGTTTGTTTTCTTCTTGTAAAGTTCTGCCAGTGCCTGATATATTCTGGATATTATCCCCATATCAGATGGGTATTGGGTAAATATTCTTTCCCATTCTGTGGACTGTCTTTTTTATCTTAGTCATTGTTTCTTTTGAGGTCAGAAGCTTTTTAGTTTCATGTAGTCCCATATGTTTATCTTTTCTTCTAGTTGCTTTGTTAGTGATGTTTCACCTTTGAAGATGCCTTTATCGTCAATGTTGTGGAGGATTACTCCTATATTTTCTTCATGCATAGGAATTTTGGATTCCACATTTATATACATAATTTAAGGACCTAATCTAAGAGGTACTAGTTTTGTGGTCACACTAATGTATTGATATAATTTTCCTCATACTAATATTGGAAGGTAATTAAAATGTACATTACAACAGAACAACTAATGGGACCACCTAAAGACTTTCAAATATGGTTTCAGGCCATGGATCTCCAATTAAATCAATCTTTTTTTTTGTAGAATCTCCTAACTATGTAAACTTACTTCTTATTTGGGGACTGGTCATCTCATTACATGATTTATTTTATTTAAGAGTACATAAGCTATTGGAATATCAAATGAACCAAAATAAAGTTTCACAATATTTTTCTTATGTTTTATTTGGAGCCACACCTAGTGGTGCTCAGGGCTTATTCCTTGTTTTATGTGCAGGGAGCACTCCTGGTGGGACTAATGGCCGATATTGAGTGCCAAGGACCAAACTCAAGTAGATCAAGTGCACAACAAAACCCCTAGGCACTATATTATGCCTCTAGCCCCACGTCACAATATTTTATTTTTAATATAAAATATATTTAATATAAAATACATTTCATATAAACTATATTTTAATTTAAAAATAAAATATACCATATATAAATTAATATAACATAGATACATAAATATCTTGTCATTTGTCTTCCCATTGTTCATCGATTTGCTCTAGTGGGTGCCAGTAAAGTCTCTATTCATTGGGATCACTTGATCACTTTACATCCCATTATTCATCGATTTGCTCGAGTGGGCGCCAGTAATATTTCCATTGGACCCTATCACGTGCCAGTGTAGCCCAAAGGCATCTGGTTGCTTCCAGGAATACAAAGAGTGTCAAACTATTCATTCAGGGTCTTGACGAAGAAGTCTGACCATCTTGTAGGTGGGCGGCCACGTGATCTTTTGACATCCCGTGAGATCCAGTTGGTAACGACTCTAGTCCAGCGGTCGTGTCCAAATCGCATTACATGTCCAGCCCATCTGATTTTCGATGCCTTGGCAAATGAGACAGCGTCACTGACTCTGGAACAGAGATAGAGGTCAGAGCTCAGGATTCCTTCTTTCACTTGAGTGAGGCGTGATATTCCCAGCATAGCTCTTTCGATTCCTCTTTGGGAGACCCGAATAGCATTTTCATCCTGCTTTCATAGGGACCAGGTCTCTAAGGAGTATGTTAATGCAGGGAGAACTGTAGAGTTGAGGAGATGTGCCCAGAGCCGGAGGTTCTTTGTTTTTTTTAGCTATTTCTTTGTTGCTTTTGAAGGCATTCCATGTTGCTCTCTTCTTCCTGCGCAGCTCAGGTTTTAGGTCATTTATCATGTTGACTTCTCAACCTATGTACACATAACTGCTACAATCAGAGATGTTTGTTCCATTGAGAGTGAATGGGGCCTCTGAAACTACTTCATTTTTCATGAACATAGTTTTGCTGAGATTCATCTGTAGAGCTAGCTTTCCACATTCTCGGTCAAAGTCAGCCAGCATTTGTGCCGCTTGGCTGATGTTTGGTGTTATTAGAACGATGTCATCAGCAAAACAGAAGTGGTTTAGTTGCCGACCGTCTATCTTCACTCCCATTCCTTCCCATTCTAATTGTTGCATGATGTTCTCGAGGGTAGAGCTGAAGAATTTTGGTGAAATGGTATCACCCTGCTGAACCCCTCTTTTGATATTGATGATCACTTCTTTGTTGAATGGCATCACAATATTTTAAAGCAATTTTATCAAGACTGAGAATTATTTTTAATAGCAATCCAAGTTACCTTTAAAATATTTGGTTTAATTGTTTTAAACTCTTTTCAAAAGAAATGGCAACATTTTTGTAACAATATTTTTAAATGTAATTGAAGCGTTCCTGAATGCAAAAAGATAACTCCGTGGACTGTGCACTAATAAAACATGATATACAAGGGGAAAAAACAAGAAAATTAATAGAAATATTAAAAAATAAGTTATAGATTATTTGATGAGATCTGACTTTAAACTAAAACGAACAACTCATACACACTTATTTTGTATTGATTTATAAAATATCTATGCAATAAAGGGATTTGAAGTACCACTTCATCTATAGAACAATCCACAATTTATTTTTCTAGTAAATTTTTACTTATTTAATCAAGGTTTTCAATCCCTACTTAAAATAGCATTTGGAAGCAATACTAAGTTTTTCTGACTTTTTGATTGTAGGTATTGAAATGTTTTGAGATTGTACTTCTTTTTTAAAAAATTAACATTTTTTAAAAAATTCTGAGGATCTAAAACTTTTACTCAAGATCAGAATGCAGACATATATATTTTCTTGATATCACATTTGTTCATTTTCTACTATAGCCTTTTGCATATCTTGACAATAATTAGCTCTTTGTTTATGAATAGACAGGTGTATGATGGACATTATATGGATGACTCTAGTAGATGGAAACTGAGTTTATGCAACCATAGTTCATCATCAATAACAGAGCAGATGGCCACTAAAAATGTACCTTGTCAAAATATTACCAAGAGGCATTGCAAAGGTCTTAACCTATATAAATGTTATGGCTAGAATTTCTCCTCTCTGCTCTCTGTGTTAATTGCATAAACGGGAAAAATAACAAATTATGTTTGAATATGACTAAATATGCCACTAAATAGGAGCCTCAAGCACTATCCCAATTTATTTCATTAAATTGCCAGTTCAGAGGTCAAGGAAATGCCCTCCATGTTTGATTCTCATCTTTCATAGTTCTCTGCTATGGAATCTTAGAAAGAACTCTTTTTGATTAATTTTATCATTTTATCTAAATCAACTTGAATTCTTTATATAAGTAAAATATAAAACAGAAATAAACTATTTAAAATACATGGGCATCACAGAAGGTATAAATGAATATAGAGTATATCTATATACAGATTTCACTAAAGTCAGTTTGATTGTGATTTTTAGAAAAAAACATTTGTTAGTTAATTTAAATTTCAGTTACAATTAATTTTTCAATAATTGATGTTCCATATTTAACTGTATATTTTCATTTTTATTTTCACTTGATATATCTCACATCCAGATGGCAAGCAAATTTTTAACTGACGAAAAATTAAATTGATTGAAAAAAGAAATATAGAGAAATATGTAATACTCTTAAGTAGGATCTAAGTGCATTATTTAAGTAGTCTCTTCCTCTCTTTTATCTATAATTTTTCTCTCTTATAACAAACATATATCTTATAGAAAATATGCATCTAATATATGCACAGGTATACAGCAAAATATTTCTATACTGTATTAACATTATATAAACACTCTGATAATCTACAGAAGAGAATGAAATGCAGGAGAAAATGAATCAGATTTGCTTTTCAAATTTATTTCTCTATCTCAGAGAAACAATAATGAAATATGAACACTGTAAATATTTTCATTTAAAGCATTAAACTGTAAATGCAAATAAAAGTATACCATTTTATTTAATAATACATCCTAATACTTCCTGCCTTTTTCTCCCTCACAGAATACTATACATAAACATGTTCATTATGAATTTTTAATCTTTGTTTTCCAAATAACTTTTATTAATGCAGCATCTTTAGAACATATGTGTCAGGTATTCAGGGTTGTTATAATCTAGCATGTGTGTATAAATTTTAATCTGTACCAAAAGTCTAATTGACATTCAATGCCATACAGTTAATTCCTTTTAACCTTCTCTTGTTTAACCTCCTCTTGTTCCACTTTCCCTCTCATAACCACCATATGTTATAATATTAAATATGTAATTTTTAATATATTTCTACCAACATATCTAACTTATCACAATTTTTTTAGTTTCACCATGTTCTCAAAAAGATTTCAGCTTTGCTTAAATAATATTATATTATAATATTAATATTAATATTATTAATATTCTATTATGATTTCTTTAAACACCACATTTTTCATTATCCGGTTGTCATCAGTTTGCTATCAAACATGACTATTGGACATATTGAAATAAACATAAAGTAAGTATATATTTGTGATTTATTTTTGTAATTTCAAATTCCTTGTCATTTATTGCTAACGTTTATAAATTCTAAATGCCTTTTTCATAGTGTGCCCATTCATTTACATTCTCATCTAAGTGTATAGGTTTTTCCATGCTTTCCTGTCCTCTACAAAATTTGCTCTTGTCTTTTGGATAACAGCCATCAAAACTTATGTGAAGTGATATCTTATTGTCTACACATGCAGATCTATAGTAATATGGGATATCAAACATTATTCAACGTGCCTGTTCATCACCTGTATTACTTTCTTGTAAATATCTCTTAAAATACTTTTCTATGAAGAGAATACCAGGAAGTGGAGAAATATTCCTTGTTTATGGGTTAGAATTAGCACTGCTAATTGACCATTCTATCCAAAGGTATAGTTTTGATGCAATCACCATCAATATTCCAGTGAAGTCTTCAAGGACATTAAAAAAAGTCTACTAAAATTTTATACAGAATCATAAAACTTAATAAATAGTCAAAGCAATCATGGAAAAAATAAAGTAAATGGGCATGCTACATACTTAATTTTATATGATACTATAAACCTATAGTAATTTAAAATTTATTCCAGACCAAAGGAAAAATTTAAATGCACACAGATAATACCTCTGATATACAGATAATTAATCAATGAGAAGGACTTTTGGTACATGAAATTAAGCAAGGAAAACATATTTAAAAGATGGTGCAGATAAAATAGGTTTCTCTTGCAAAATAATTAAACTGGACCCATATCTTACACCATATAGAAAAGTTAATTAAAATTGTAATAAAGAATTCAAGATTAGTACAGAATCCATAAATTAAACTGAAGAAAATACAAGGGAAACTCTCCAGTACATGGACCTCAGAAGAATTTGCAATATTTGACTCCACCTGCAAATTTAAATAAATAAATAAACATGTATGCAAACATAGGACACTGTATCAAACTAAAAAAGTTTTTCTAAGGCAAAATAAACTCAGACTAATGTTAAAAGCACCCTCCTGAAGGAAAAAAAAATTATTCAAGATACAGAAAGCATATATAAAACATATCACTTATCTTCCTGTAGTTCATCTATTTGCTCCAGCAGGCATCAGTAATGTCTCCATTTGTCCCTGTCGCGTGCAAGTGTAGCCCAATGGCATCTGTTAAGCTATCAAACTTAACAGCAAAAATTAGTTTCAATCCCATCAGAATATAAATAGACTATCTGACGAGAAACTTTCTTGAAGAAGATATATAAATAAAGTAAGCATATGAAATGCTTATTATCGCTTTTATTGTGGGTTTGAAAGTAAAAATAATAATGTGATATCATCTCAAACCAGAGATACCTCTGGCATACATCATAAAGAACAAAATCCACTATCTTTGAGGAGATGTGATAAAGAAGGTTACCTCATTCAACTTTGGTGGGGAAGCTGCCTGGTTTAGACTCAAGTTAATGGTACATAAACGTTTTAAATTTAAATAATAGGGATTACAATTATACTACCAAAATATACCAGAATATGCAAATATTAATTTGAAAAATAGATAAATATATGCACAATATGTTCAATCTTCTACAATGTGCCTTACTCATTGGTCATATACTACTAATCAATTATTCTTTATACCATTCAAAAATATGGGAACAATCAAAATGTCCAACTACAGATAATGGTAAAAAATTGTGAGACACACACACACAAACACATACACTATTCCAGAGCTTTAGAAAAAAAAAAGAAAAAACCTTGAATTTGGAAGGAACTGGAGAACATCATGTTCTGAAACAAGTCAGAGGAAGAACATTTACAGGATAATCTCATTACTCTGTGGTATACAGAGAAATAAAACAGGCACCAGACAGTATCAAATGATAACAAACATTTAAGCTCGATTACAGAACTGATATTCCCTCTCTGTGGGGGTTTTATAGGGATAAAAGAATAGAGGGCCAGAATTGACTTAAGGAGAATACCAAAAATGTTTGGGGGAACGTTATTCATGGTAATGTCCAGCAATAGTATAAAATATAACACTATTATAGCCATCTTAATTAAAGTATAATATTAAATAGATTAAAATAAAAATCACTTCTAAATCTGTATTCATATCAGAATGTATATATAAATATGTATATGTATACTTAGAGACTGTAGTTATATATATATATCATAGTTTAATATGCATACATACTATTCCAGTTCACCTATATAAGATAAAATAGAAATCATAAATAATGTGTGGGTAAGCAACAGAAATTCATTAAGTTATTGTTTTAGAAAATATTTTAGAAGACAATCATAAAGAAAAAAACAAAACTGCAAGATTAAAATTTTCCAATATTGTATATCTAGTTCAGAAAGCAATTTTGCACTAGTAACCCTTTTTTTTAAGAGTAGGGACCAACATTCTTCTATCCATTTGTCTCTCAAGGTCCAGTATATTTATACATAGATAATGTATTTTTCTTTCACTGCTTTTATATTAAATTATTGTAATATTTCTAGCCAATATTCTCTCGAATATCTGCTAAACTTCCGAATAACCCATTGAGAGTCATACTCAGCTCATATCTGGCTACATTTTAGCATTAAGAATTCAATGTACTATGTATATAATTTGCATTTGAAGCTGCCATCAAAATCTCAGTATAAAGTACATAGGTGGACTCAAAATAAGTATGCCTTTATAGATACAGCAAAGGTGTTTGTGATGTATGGGAGGTCTCTGAAATAATGATTGCTTATGGGATTCTCATCCTTCCTAGTTTTGTGAGTCCTATGGGCAAAGAACTCAAGCTCCAATACTTCCAGAATTGCAGTATGGTCTGGGGCCAGAGAAAATTTTTGAGAGAAGCATCTACTTATGGATTTTTCTGAACTCTGCTATAAATTATTCTATGGCCATGAGACACCTATCTCATTTCACTGAGCCTTATGTTCTCTGTAAAATATATTGTCCATGATATATCAGTGAAATATAAAGCTCAGGAAAGGAACAAGAGAACATAGAAATTTGGGATATACTTGCTCTGACAAATAATTAGTGTTTGTATGTTAACATTGTTACCCCAGTCATTAAATTTTTACTTGTGTCAATCATACTATCAAATTGGACTCTTTGCACTTTTTCATTTTTTTTTAAAGGAGAAAGATTTCTTTGCAGCAGAAAGATGAATGGAGATTTTCTTGCTCTGAGAGAACAGAGAAGGCCAGAACTTAAATCAAGGGAACTGACCTGGAAAGCTGTGACACTGATAAGATTTAGATGGAGTTAGTCAGATTAAAGGCTTGATGCCTGAAGAGATAGGGATTAAGTCTTGGTATTTTGCTTTGTGTCTTTCAAAGATAGAACATTTTAGCAGAAATGTAGAAATCTCATAGGACACTTTAAAGGATAGTCAAGGAGTCCTAATACCCTGGGATCATGTACATCAAAAGTTACCAGCAGTTACCAAATCTTCTGTATATTGGCCTAAATACAGACTGTAGTTTCCCTTACTCTATGAGAAAAATCTAAAACGAGAGCTAGAAGGTGACTACTGAAATCATTCATTATTCACATCATCCACCATTTATTTGCAATCCTTTCTGTAACCAGACCAGAATTAACTCATTGCCATTATAATTTGTAAACATACAAACATAATGTACACACATATATGTCACATAAAATAATATCAAGGTACAGGAGCTTTATAAGATTAATTAAAATACTACATACAAATACCTGACATAGGAATAGCATCTGATATATATATATATATATATATATATCATAGCATTTTATATATGTGTGAATATATATACATATATATTATATACTCTGTTGCTGTATACATGACAGATGCTATTAGGTATTTTATACGTAGCATTTTACTTAATCTTCAAAAACTCCTGTATTTTGCCATTATTTTAGTATGATCAGATTAAGAATTAAAAATGTAATGTGGTTTGCTTAAAGTAATATATATGTAATAATATATATTAAAGTAATAATATATGTAGTGAGAAAAATGGCAGTCTGTATTAAAAGTTCACACTTGATACCTGCCATTATTTGGTTTTTAAAAAGTCAGGCTATGGAATTTAACTATACTAAACCATCCGTAATCTATATAACATCACAGAACCCTCTCAATGATCCCAAAGCAGTTTTTCATCGATTTATATAAAGATGTTATATATTTAATATGTCTAATATGTGCAGATGAGTAGACATATTAAATAATTGACGTGACTACAGAATTTGATTTTTACAAGTTCTTGATTCTTACTAAATTCATGATGACTGGGGTTAAAGAACAGAACCATATTCTCAGCTCTTTGTATGTGCACACATCAATATTTGCACTAGTGCTTCTGACCACAAATATATATTCACTTCCTAATTTAGGACTGACTAGAATTTTCACTATTAATAAATTTCTTGCAGAGAAATTACACTTAAGATGATGAAGAGAACTAGAACACAATACAATTCTTTTCTGACAGAGATGAAGGAACTACTATCCTTTGACCACTGCTTTCATTGGGTCACTGATGAAATAAAACTATTATTACAAAGGAAGATATGACTGATTTTTTACCGTCGATTAATTTTATAACTAATATATGAACATAACACAACTGCTTTTGAAACTTTTATTTTACAGATGTAATAGCTAGATAAAAATGACTTCTAGGTCCTAAGAAAAAGTACAGAGAAAAGGGACTTGTTTTGCACATGACCCACCACCTGGGTTCAATCTCCGACATCAAATTTGGTTTCCCAAACACTGCCAGGAGTGATCCCTGACCAATGTCAGGGGGACTCCAAAACATCTTAAATAAATAAAATAAAAATAAGTACATTACAATGCCATCCAACTAAAAACCAGATAGATGTTTTAAAGGAGAAATAAAAGAAAATTATTATAGACTATCTGCTCACTAATTTCTCAAGAATAAATTGTAAAGTGATAATGGAATTTGGTCTTATGCAAATGTATCATTAATAATATAATATTTGTTTCTGTTGTTTAATTTTGTGCCACGACTAGTGATGTTCAGGTTTACTCCAACACTGTCCTTAGGGAATACATGTGTTCCTGGAGTTCAAACCCAGGACACGTTGTGCAAGGCAAGGCCTTATCTGCTATACTAACTAACCCATCTTAAAAATTATAGAATTTGCATTGAAATAAACTGAAGTTTAGTCTAGCATAATTCTTTAAAAAATAAACCCATTTATTAACGTAATTTAACTAATATTGGCAATGGTATTAAATAGTCAATCACTTTTAAATTAGATTATTTGTGAGAATTGAGTATATTCATTAGTGTGTGAATACAGAAAATTCATTCCTTTTATGTACTTCCCACATGATTCTTCTGAAACTCGGCACTTTCCTATAGTTCTTTAAGCATAAAATTTTAATCATCTGTGCTCTTGTTTCTCTGTAATGAATCTTGGAATAATGAGCCAAACTAGGTAGTGCTCAGAGTTCATTCCTAGCTCTCTGCTCAGAGACTACTCCTGGAGTGGATTGGGGACCATATGGGGTGCTGGGGATAAAACCCAGGTCGGTCGCATACAAGGCAAGCACTGTATCTGCTGTACTATGACTTTGGACACTGAATTTGGTTTTGAACTCTTACATCAAGACTTTAATTAAACCTTTACTTATATATTCATTACTGAAGTTGTAACTGCTAAATTTTATCAGATGATTTAACTGAGCCTTTGGATTTTCATCATAATCAATTAACATTGTTTTTTTTTTTAATTCCCTCAAAATGATTTGAACCATTATTTCCAGACTCCATGGAAGGCTTCAATTTTATGAACAGATTTTCTGTTTAACTAATGTCAACAAAAAGCGGAGTGGCATGTAAATAAGTCAGCATTTGTGAGGAGGAAGCAATTTATTATTACCCATTCACAAAAGTATTAAAACAGAAAAGTTGGATTTATTCCCATTGTCTTAAGAAAAAGCTTCAGAATGAATGGGAGTATAAAAAAGATGAATGCAGTCAAAAGAAAAATATTATCGAATATGCTTCTAGAAACACTGGAGCAGATCTCTTGATTTTAGATCATTCTTTACTTGTATTTTAGGTGTTAAATATACTATCAATGAACAGGAAAAAGTAACCTCTGTGTTCTATTTTTAATAACAGAAATTTAAAACCTGAGTTGTTTGGAGTTTCTAGCAAGTACTATAGCTACTTATATACCCCTGACCAAGAATAGTCTCAGAGCTATTCCTAGCTCTGAGACAGGAGTGATACCTCAGAGCTATGAGTAATAGCTCATACTCATACTCATAGCTGAATTCAGAGCTATGAGTAATCCCTGAGCATCACTGTATATATTTGAAGAAGACTGACCTCTAACTCTAGCATGCAGCTTTTGGAGGAAAACACAAGAAAGTATGAGAGAGGAAAACTACCCCAGACTAGAGAGCAAGATTAACAAAATCAACACTAACTATCCATGGGGTGGTAGATTTTCCAATCAGATCTCCCTATTATCCAGAAATATAGAAGTAGAAAGTGCTACTAATACCTACTTTAGTGACTCTCAATTCAAAATATATAATAAAACTTGAGCCCAGTGAGACAGTACAGCATTAAAGAAAACTGCCTTGCATGTAATTCACCTGTTTTTGATCCATGGCACCAACAATGGTCCTTTGAGCTACTAGGAGTAATTCCTGAGCTCAGAGTTAGAAGCAATCCCTGAGCACCACTGTATATAACCACCGATCTCACTCCAACACAAACCACCATCAAGAAAGTTATTCAGAAAGCAAGCAAGCAAGAAAACAAGCAAAAAGCAAACAAGCAAGAGGCAAGCAAGCAAGCAAGCAAGAAAAGAAAAGAAAGGAAGGCAGGCAGGCAGGCAGGCAGGCAGGCAGGCAGGCAGGCAGACAGACAGACAGACAGACAGACAGACAGACAGACAGAAAGAAAGAAAGAAAGAAAGAAAGAAAGAAAGAAAGAAAGAAAGAAAGAAAGAAAGAAGGAAGGAAGGAAGGAAGGAAGGAAGGAAAGAAAGAAAGAAAGAAAGAAAGAAAGAAAGAAAGAAAGAAAGAAAGAAAGAAAGAAAGAAAGAAAGAAAGAAAGAAAGAAAGAAAGAAAGAAAGAAAGAAAGAAAGAAAGAAAGAAAGACTCACCTTCCCACCAGGTGAGTTCCCGCGGCGGGCAGCCCCTGAGCCACTCTCGCTCCAGGAGAAAAGGCTCCAGCTTTGAGGAGGGGACCGAGCTCCACCCAGCATCCTCGGACTTCCCTCCTGACGCCATCCAGCCCCGACGCCCAGCAGATCCCTGCGCTCTTCCCACCAGGTGCGTTCTCGCGGTGGGGCACCCCCTGAGCCATTCTCGCTCCAGGAGAAAAGGCTCCAGCTTTGAGGAGGGGACCAAGTCCAGCCCAGTGTTCTCGGACCTTCCACTGCACCGACCCCCACCCCGACTCCCTGACTCAAGAACCACCGGCCGACACCCCAAAAATTCAAACCACGCGAAGTATTGTCTATCTACCTAAGATACCACTGAGCATTGGTCCCTACACTCTTTGCTATACGTCTCTAGCTGCAAAGTAATTCTGGCACCTACTAACTCTATTGACTAGTCACCCAGAACATACATTTTCAACCTACGATAGCCATTATGGTAAAGCAACACAGAAGTCCTTCAAGCTCTACCATTGACATTATTAATACAGATGAGTCCAGCAATAACGATGAGGTATATAACCTCTGTGAAAAGGAATTTTGGAAGGAACTGTTAAAGATGTACAAGGAAATAAAAGAAATAATTGGATACAACGTCCATAAAATACAAGAGGAAATGAGAGCAGAATTGAGTAAATTTCAGAACAAAGTACAAGCAGAATTGACAGTTAGTAAAAATGAGGTAAGTGAACTGAAAAACACAGGAGAAGGCCTCCAAAGCAGAGTAACAGCTACTGAAGAAAGAATTAGTGATCTCGAAGACGAGGTTCAGAGATTCTGTAGACAACACCAGAAGATGGAAAAAAGACTCACAATCAATGAACAGACTACCAGAGAAAATTGGGATGAGGCCAAAAAGGAACAACATACGCATCATTGGGGTCCCAGAAGGGCAAGAAGAAAACTCTGATGAAGAAGAAATTGTCAAAGCCATCATCGCTGACAAGTTTCCCCGAACTGAAGAAAGCATGCACCCAGATACAGGAGGTCCGAAGGATACCAGCTAAAAGAAACCCCAATAAGAATACTCCAAGACACATCCTTATTAAAATGACAAAAACGATAGACAGAGATAGAATACCGAAAGCAGCAAGATCAAAGAAGGAAATCACATACAAAGGAGCATCCCTGAAATTTACAGAAGACTTCTCAGATGAAACACTCCAAGCCCGAAAACAATGGTGAGATATTGTGAAAAGACTCAATGAACTTCAGGCCTCACCAAGAATTATTTACCCAGCTAGACTTACTTTCAGATGTGAAGGAAAGATACACAACTTCATGGATGAGCAACAACTCAGGAAATTCATAGACTCAAAACCAACTCTAAAAGAAGGATTTAAGGGTCTATTGTTAAATAAAACAACCCAAAACCACAACAAGTTTAAACAGAAAGATGGCACAAAATCCAATGACAATAATCTCTCTCAACGTCAACGGTCTAAATGCACCAATTAAGAGACACAGGGTGGCAACATGGATTAAAAACTGAATCCAACATTCTGCTGCCTACAAGAAACACATCTGAATAACCAGAGCAAACACAGACTCAAAGTCAAAGGCTGGAAGACCATTCTCCACGCAAACACTGTCACTGTATCACTGTCTTCCCGTTCATCATCGATTTGCTCGAGCGGGCCCCAGTAACATCTCCATATGTCCTGTCTCATGCTAGTAGAGCCCAAGGCATCTTCTTGCTCCAGGAACATAAAGAGCCTCGATCCATTCCGGAATGAGGTCTATAATTGTTACTGGTATTTGGCATATATATCAAATACAACACGGGTAGCTTGCCAGGCTCTGCCGGGCAGGTAGCATATTCTTGTAGGCATCTCTAAGTCCAGCATTTATTGATGAACCGTGCGACCGCTTGCGGCCTTGCGAGCCGGGCGCTGATAGGCTTTTCTGCTGGGTGGAGGTCTGATGAGAGAGAAGTCCAGATGTGGAAAATGGAGGCCCTCATGGAGTGGGGGGGTCGTCTGGCTTGTTGCGAGGCTCTGCTGGGATGGTGGGCCAGGACTAGAACCCACCATCCCTCCAGGGTGCCTCGTGAGCAGCTGGTCACAAGGAGAGTCAGTAGCAGCTCTGCCCCATGTCTGCGAGTCTCTGGACCAGCATACCTGAGCCGGATTTAAGAAAGACTGCTGCAGGGTGGAACTCGATGAGCCTGGCGCTGATAGGCTGGTCTGGTGGGTGGAGGTCTGATGAGAGAGAAGTCCGGATGTGGAAAATGGAGGCCTTCATGGAGTGGGGGTCGTCTGGCTTGTTGCGAGGCTCTGCTGAGGTGGTGGGCCAGGGATAGAACCCACCAACCCTCCCGGGGCTCCTCGTGAGCGGCTGGTCACGGGGGAGAGCCAGTAGCAGCTCTCTCTCCAGGCAAACAACCCCTCCAAAAAAGGCGGGTGTGGCCATACTGTATCTGACAATATAGATTTCAGGCTGAAAAAGGTTAAAGGGGACAATGAAGGCCATTTCTTAATAATTAAGGAATATGGATACCAGGAATAAATTACACTACTAAACATATATGTGCCAAACTAGGGGCCAGCAAAATACTTAAAAAGACTATTAATAGACCTCAAAGAAGACATTAACAGTAGCACAATAATAGTCGGAAACTTCAACAGTGCCTTATCGACTATGGATAGATTGACGAGGCTGAAACTCACCAGGGAAATACTGGACCTGAAGGAAGAAATGGAAGAAAGAGAGCTGGTTGATATATACAGGGCTTTTCATCCCAAAAAGCTGAATACAATTTTTTTTCCAGTGCACATGGAACATACTCCAAGATAGACCATATACTGAGCCACAAAGCATACCTCAACAAAATAAAAAAAGATTGAAATTGTGTCGACTATCTTTTCAGATCACAATGCACTGAAAATAGTAGTGAACCATACACAGAAGCAGGGAGCTAAACCAAACACCTGGAAACTAAATAGCTCACTGCTGAACAACAAATGAGTCATAGAAGAAATCAAACAGGAAATCCAAAGATTCCTAGAAACAAATGACAATGAAGATACCAACTATCAGAACTTGTGGGACACAGCAAAAGCTGTGTTAAGAGGAAAATTCATAGCTCTGCAAGCATTCATCAGGAAAGAAAAGGGCCCATATAAATAACCTGACCTCACAGCTAAAAATATTAGAAAAAGACCAACAAGGGAAGCCCAACCCAGGCAGAAAGAAGGAAATAGTGAAACTTAGGGAGGAAAGCAACGAGCTGGAAACCAAAAAAAACAATCCGAAGATTAATGAAACCAAGAGCTGGTTTTTTGAAAAATTCAAACAAGATCCACAAGCCACTGGCAAGACTTGTAAGGACAGGGAAAGAGAGAACCCAAATAGACAGAATCAGAAATGAAAATGGTGACATTAAAACAGAAAAAAACAGAAATCCAAAAGATCATCAGAGGTTATTTTGAGAACCTGTATGCCACAAAACATGAGAACCTAGAAGAAATGGATAAATTCCTGAAGTCCTATAATCTCCCACGATTGAAACAAGAAGACCTCCAATAGCTGAATAAGCCTATCACCATCGAGGAAATTGAAACAGTAATTAAAAGTCTTCCCAAACACAAAAGCCCAGGTCCAGATGGGTTCCCTGGCAAATTCTACCAAACCTTTAAGGAGGACCTAATGCCAGTCCTGTTCAAGGTCTTCCAGGAAATAGAAGAAACAGAAACACTTCCAAACAGCTTTTACGAGGCACATATCACCCTGATACCCAAAGCAGGGAGAGAAAAAAAAAAGAAGGAAAATTACAGACCAATCTCCTTGATGAACACAAATGCTAAGATCTTCAACAAAATACTAGCAAACTGAATCCAAAGACTCATCAAAAAGATCATACATCATTACCAAGTAGGATTCATCCCGGGAATGCAAGGATGGTTCAACATTCGCAAATCAATCAACATAATACATCATATCAATAAGAGAAAAAATAAAAACCATATGGTCCTATCGATAGATACAGAAAAAGCATTTGACAAGATCCAGCACCCATTCATCATTAAAACCCTCCAGAAAATGGGAATTGAAGGAAGCTTCCTCACGATAGTCAAAGCCATCTACCAAAAGCCCACTGTGAGTATCATTATCAATGGGGAAAAATTGAAAGCCTTCCCCTTAAGATCAGGGAACACGACAAGGTTGCCCACTCTCACCTCTTTTATTCAATATAGTACTGGACGTACTTGCCATAGCAATCGAGAAGAAAAGGACATTAAGGGCACCCAGATAGGCAAGGAAGAAATCAAGCTATCATTATTTGCAGATGACATGATAGTATACCTAGAGAACCCTAAACTCTCGGCCCAAAAACTCTTAGAAACAATAGATATGTATAGTACAGTGGCAAGGGTACAAAATCAATACCCAAAAGTCGGTGGCTTTCCTATATACAAATAACGGAAGAGAAGAAAGGGATATTAAGAAATCGATTCCATTCACAATTGTGCCACAGAAAATCAAATACCTAGGAATCAGCTTAACCAAATATGTAAAGGACCTATACAAAGAGAACTACAAGACACTGCTTCAAGAA
This sequence comes from Cryptotis parvus, assembly GCA_021461705.1. NCBI lineage: Eukaryota > Metazoa > Chordata > Mammalia > Eulipotyphla > Soricidae > Cryptotis > Cryptotis parvus. The sequence continues at coordinate 84,424 of JAJIBD010026974.1, forward strand.
CTAAAAGAGGACACGAGGAAATGGAAACACATTCCCTGCTCATGGATGGGGAGAATTAACATTGTCAAGATGGTAATACTCCCTAGAGCTTTGTACAGATTCAATGCGGTTCCTATAAGGATACCCATGACATTCTTTAAAGAAATTGACCAAACAATCCTGAAATTCGTATGGAATAATAAACCCCCACGGATAGATAAAGCAATCCTTGGGAAGAAGAAGATGGGAGACATCACCTTTCCCAACCTCAATCTGTACTACAAAGCAGCAGTAATTAAAACAGCGTAGTACTGGAATAAAAACAGACCTGTGGACCTATGGAATAGAGTTGAGTATCCTGACACCCACCCTCAAAGACATGATCAGTTAATCTTTGATAAAGGTGCAAAGAGTCCAAACTGGAGTAAGGGAAAGCCTCTTCAGCAAGTGGTGCTGGGAAAACTGGACAGCTACATATAAAAAAATGAATTTGGATCTGTGTCTAACACCTTGCACAAAAATCAGATCAAAATGGATTAAAGATCTCAATATCAGACCTGATTCCATAAAGTACGTTGCAGAAAATATAGGAAAAACCCTCCACGACATTGAAGCTAAAGACATCTTCAAAGGTGAAACACCATTAACAAAGCAGCTAGAAGAAAGGATAAACATATGGGACTACATGAAACTGAAGAGCTTCTGCACCTCGAAAGAAACAGTGACCAAGATGGAAAGACAGTCCACAGAATGGGAAAGAATATTCAGCCAATATCCATTGGATAAGGGGTTAATATCCAGGATATATCAGGCACTGGTACAGCTATATAAGAAAAAACAGCCAACCCCATTAGAAAATGGGGAGAGGAGATGAACAGAAACTTTGACAAGAAAGAAATCCGAATGGCCAAAAGGCATATGAAAAAATGCCATCATCACTAATCATCAGAGAGATGCAAATCAAAACAACAATGAGATATCACCTCACACCACAGAGAATGGCCCATATCCAAAAGGGTAAAAGCAACAAGTGCTGGCGTGGATGCGGGGAAAAGGGGACTCTCATACATTGTTGGTGGGAATGTCGACTTGTACAACCTTTCTGGAAAACAATATGGACATTCCTCCAAAGACTAGAAATTGAGCTCCCTTTGACCCAGCCATACCACTCCTGGGAATATATCCTGGGAAACCAAAAACACACAGCGGAAACACAATCTGCACTTTTATTTTCATAGCAGCACTATTCACAATAGCCAGTACCTGGAAATAACCAGTATGCCCTAGAACTGATGACTGGATAGAGAAACTGTGGTACATCTACACAATGGAATACTATGCAGCTGTCAGGAAAAATGAAGTTATAAAATTTTCCTATAAATGGATGGACATGTAAAGAATCATGTTGAGTGAAATTAGTCAGAAGGAAAGAGAGAGACATAGAATGACTGCATTTATTTGCATGACATAAATATACCAGGTGATCTTACCAAAAGTGGAAATTGCCACACAGCGTGGGAGTCAGAGGTTAGGTAAGATAGAGAAGGGAACATGTGTGAATAAATGTCAAAAAGTCTGATACCAACATAGAACTGAGCATTAAATACAGACAAAAAATGCAAATGATGGCTTCTAAGTGTATGCGTAGTGCAACCCACAATGTGTAGGAGAAGGAGCAGAGAGAGAGAGAGAGAGAGGGGAGAAAAAGAACCTTCCATTTAGGCAGGACATGGGAAAGGGAGGGATTGGGTACATCGGTCATGGGTGATGGGCACTGGTGGAGGCGGGGTGCTGGAACACTGTGTGACCAAAACCTCCAAGTGTGAACAACGTTGTAATTGTATGTCTCACGGTGGTATAATAAAATGTTGAAAGAAAGAAAGAAAGAAAGAAAGAAAAGACAGACAGACAGACAGACAGACAGACAGACAGACAGACAGACAGACAGACAGAAAGAAAGAAAGAAAGAAAGAAGAAAGAAAGAAAGAAAGAAAGAAAGAAAGAAAGAAAGAAAGAAAGAAAGAAAGAAAGAAAGAAAGAAAGAAAGAAAGAAAGAAAGAAAGAAAGAAAGAAAGAAAGAAAGAAAGAAAGAAAGAAAGAAAGAAAGAAAGGCAGCTAGGCAGGCGGGCAGACAGAAAGGCAGGAAGGAAGGTAGGAAGGAAGGAAGGAAATGA
>JAJIBD010026975.1:0-27258 GCA_021461705.1 Cryptotis parvus
CATCTGAATAACCAGAGCAAACACAGACTCAAAGTCAAAGGCTGGAGAGACCATTCTCCATACAAACAACCCCTCAAAAGCGGGTGTAGCCATATTAGTATCTGACAATATAGATTTCAGGCTGATAAAGATCAAAGGGACAATGAAGGCCATTTCTTTATAATTAAGGGTATGTAGCCACCAGGAAGATATCACACTAAACATATATCCAGCAAGCGAGGGGGCCAGCAAAATACTTAAAAGCGATTGTTAATAGACCTCAAAGAAGACATTAACAGTAGCACAATAATAAGTCGGAACTTCAACACTGCCTTACCGATTAGGGATAGATCGCGAGACTGAAACTCCCCAGGGGAAATACTGGACCTGAAGGAAGAAATGGAAAAAAAAGAGCTGGTTGATATATACAGGGCTTTTCATCCCCAAAAAGCTGAATATACATTTTTTCCAGTGCACATGGAACATACTCCAAGATAGACCATATACTGAGCCACAAAGCATACCTCAACAAAATAAAAAAAAGGTTGAAATTGTGTCGACTATCTTTTCAGATCACGATGCACTCAAAAGAGTAGTGATCCATACACAGAAGCAGGGGAGCTAAACCGAACACCTGGAAACTAAACAGCTCACTGCTGAACAACAAATGGGTCATAGAAGAAATCAAACGGGAAATCCAAAGATTCTTAGAAACAAATGACAATGAAGATACCAACTACCAGAACTTGTGGGACACAGCAAAAGCTGTGTTAAAGAGGAAAGTTCATAGCTCTGCAAGCATTCATCAGGAAAGAAGAAAGGACCCATATAAATAACCTGACCTCACAGCTGAAAATATTAGAAAAAGACCAACAAAGGGAAGCCCAACCCAGGCAGAAGGAAGGAAATAGTGAAACTTAGGGAGGAAATCAACGAGCTGGAAACCAAAAAAAAACAATCCGAAAGATTAATGAAACCAAGAGCTGGTTTTTTTGAAAAAATTAAACAAGATTGACAAGCCACTGGCAAGACTTGTAAGGACAGGGAAAAGAGAGAACCCAAATAAACAGAATCAGAAAAGAAAATGGTGACATCACAACAGAAAAAACAGAAATCCAAAAGATCATCAGAGGTTATTTTGAGAACCTGTATGCCACAAAACATGAGAACCTAGAAGAAATGGATAAATTCCTGAAGTCCTATAACCTCCCACCGATTGAAACAATAAGACCTCCAATACCTAAATAAGCCTATCACCATCAAGGGAAATTGAAACAGTAATTAAAAAGTCTGCCCAAACACAAAAGCCCAGGTCCAGATGGGTTCACTGGCGAATTCCTACCAAACCTTTAAGGAGGACCTACTGCCAGTCCTGTTCAAGCTCTTCCAGGAAATAGAAGAAACAGAAACACTCCCAAACAGCTTTACGAGGCACATATCACCCCTGATAGCCAAAGCAGGGAGAGACAACACAAAGAAGAAAACTACAGACCAATATCCCTGATGAACACAGATGCTAAGATCTTCAACAAAATACTAGCAAACAGAATCCAAAGACTCATCAAAAAGATCATACATCATGACCAAGTAGGATTCATCCCGGGAATGCAAGGATGGTTCAACATTCGCAAATCAATCAACATAATACATCACATCAATAAGAGAAAAAATAAAAACCATATGGTCCTATCAATAGATGCAGAAAAAGCATTTGACAAGATCCAGCACCCATTCATGATTAAAACCCTCCAGAAAATGGGAATTGAAGGGAAGCTTCCCTCAAGATAGTCAAAGCCATCTACCAAAAGCCCACAGCGAGCATCATTCTCAATGGGGGGAAAATTGAAAGCCTTCCCCTTAAGATCAGGAACACAACAAGGTTGCCCTCTCTCACCTCTTTTATTCAATATAGTACTGGAGGTACTCGCCATAGCAATCAGAGAAGAAAAGGATATTAAGGGCACCCAAATAGGCAAGGAAGAAATCAAGCTATCATTATTTGCAGATGACATAATATTATACCTAGAGAATCCTAAACTCTCAACCCAAAAACTCTTAGAAACAATAGATATGTATAGTAGAGTGGCAGGGTATAAAATCAATACCCAAAAAGTCGGTGGCTTTCCTATACACAAATAACGAAAGAGAAGAAAGGGATATTAAGAAATCGATTCCACTCACAATTGTGCCACAGAAAATCAAATACCTAGGAATCAGCTTAACCAAGTGTAAAGGACCTATACAAAGAGAACTACAAGACACTGCTTCAAGAAATAAAAGAGGACACGAGGAAATGGGAAACACATTCCCTGCTCATGGATGGGGAGAATTAACATTGTCAAGATGGTAATACTCCCTAGAGCTTTGTACAGATTCAATGCGGTTCCTATAAGGATTCCCATGACATTCTTTAAAAGAAATTGACCAAACACTCCTGAAATTCATATGGAATAATAAACCCCCCACAGATAGCTAAAGCAATCCTTGGGAAGAAGAAGATGGGAGGCATCACCTTTCCCAACCTCAAACTTTACTACAAAGCAGCAGTAATTAAAACAGCATGGACCTGGAATAAAAACAGACCTGTGAACCTATGGAATAGAGTTGAGTATCCTGACACCCACCCTCAAAGACATGATCAGTTAATCTTTTGATAAAGGTGCAAAAGAGTCCAAACTGGAGTAAGGAAAGCCTCTTTAACAAGTGGTGCTGGGAAAACTGGACAGCTACATGTAAAAAAATGAATTTGGACCTGTGTCTAACACCTTGCACATAAATCAGATCAAAAATGGATTAAAGATCTCAATATCACACCTGATTCCATAAAGTACATTGAATAAAATATAGGAAAAAATCCCTCCACGACATTGAAGCTAAAGACATCTTCAAAGGTGAAACACCATTAACAAAGCAACTAGAAGAAAATATAGGGGCGCCCACCCCGCGGAGGCGTTAGCCCAGCCCTTTCATACGCCCGGGTCACCCAAGTCCCATATGGTCCCCGAGCACAGTCAGAAGTAATTCCTGAGTGCAGAGCCAGGAGTAACGCTTAACCCAAGAAAAAAAAAAAAAAAAGAAAGAAAATATAAATATATGGGACTACATGAAACTGAAGACCTTCTGCACCTCGAAAGAAACAGTGACCAAGATAGAAAGACCGTCCACAGAATGGGAAAGAATATTCACCCAATACCCATCTGATAAGTGCTTAATATCCAGGATATATCAGGCACTGGTACGGCTATATAAGAAAAAAACAGCCAACCCCATTAGAAAATGGGGGAGAAGAGATGAACAGAAACTTTGACAAGGAAGAAACCCGAATGGCCAAAAGGCATATGAAAAAATGCTCATCATCACTAATCATCAGAGAGATGCAAATCAAAACAACAATGAGATATCACCTCACACCACAGAGAATGGCCCATATCCAAAAGGGTAAAAGCAACAAGTGCTGGCGTGGATGTGGGAAAAAGGGGACTCTATACACTGTTGGTGGGAATGTCAACTTGTACAACCTTTCTGGAAAACAATATGGACATTCCTCCAAAGACTAGAAATTGAGCTCCCCTTTGACCCAGCCATACCGCTCCTGGGAATAAACCCTGGGAAGCCAAAAAAACACAGCGGAAACACAATCCACACTTTTATTTTCATAGCAGCACTATTCACAATAGCCAGAACCTGGAAACAACCAGTATGCCCGAGAACTGATGACTGGATAAAGAAACTATGGTACATCTACACAATGGAATACTATGCAGCTGTCAGAAAAAATGAAGTTATGAAATTTTCCTATAAATGGATGGACATGGAAAGAATCATGTTGAGTGAAATTAGTCAGAAGGAAAGAGAGAGACATAGAATGACTGCATTTATTTGCATGACATAAATATACCAGGTGATCTTACCAAAAGTAGAAATTGCCACAAGCGCGTGGGAGTCAGAGGTTAGGTATATAGAGAAGGGAACATGTGTGAATAAATGTCTAAAAGGTCTGATACCAACATAGAACTGAGCATTAAATACAGACAAAAAATTGCAAATGATGGCTTCTAAGTGTAATGAGTGCAACCCACAATGTGTGGGAGAAGGAGGAGAGAGAGAGGAGAGAGAGAGGAGATAAAGAATCTGCCATTTAGGCAGGATGTGGGAGGGGGAGGGAATTGGGGACATGGTTGGTGGTTGAGGGGCACTGGTGGAGGCGGGGTGTTGGAACACTGTGTGACCGAAACCCCCAAGTGTGAACAACGTTGTAATTGTATATCTCACGGTGGTATAATAAAATGTTAAATAAATAAATAAATAAATAAATAAATAAATAAATAAAGCATTTATTGATGAAAAAAATTAACAGTGTGGGACTGGGAGTGTGGGGAAAAGAAGGTACCAAACAAAAATTCAAATAATTGGATGTGAAAAAACAAATAGAAGGGCAAACTATGATAAATAGTGCTTATCTTCATATGATATGATTGTCATTGATTTTTCTTTTATCAATTCTAATTTTATACAATAAATACAAAAATATGTTAGTGAAAAAACAGACAATTAGAGTTCTAAAACATGTTTTAAAAATATTAAACCTGTCATTCTTGACCCCAGTATTTAGAAAGGAGAAAGACAGAAGAGGAAAGAAATCTAGGGAGGAAGAAGAGAAGGGAAGTAATGATGGACAGGCTGCAGAGCGTGTTATACTGGTGACATGGGTCAGGGGTAGAGCCAAAACACAGACTCAACAAAACCAAAAACATGAGATCTAAGCTGCAGCCACTGAAAATTTGTAATGTGCCTGTCAAGTTGACAGATGGGTATAGAATAGGTGGGGTGGGGAGGGAATGTGGGCACTGGTCCCGGGGGGAAATCGATGTGGCGGGATTGGTATTGAAATATTATACACCTAAAACTTAACTATCAGCAACTTTGTAAATCACAGTTTTCTAATTTAAAAAAAAAATGGGAAAAAATATCAAGCCTGAATTGATTCAACTGTATTTCATTTAACTTTCATGGTTAATCCTTCTTGCCAAACACCTTTTTTTTTAGAGTCCCTTTTATCTGCCCCGTCTTCACAGACTCCACTAACTGGAATTTTACAACCTCGACCCATTCCTGCAGGGGAAACTGTAATTGTTCCTGAAAATCTGCTGAGTAACTCTGGAGTTAGACCGGTAATTCTGATAGGTAAGTCTAAGGAATTCCAACTTGCCTATGTGCACTGGAATCTAGGAATGTTTCAATATTTCACCCTATACCTATAGATCCTTCAGTATTCAACATGTGAATAGAAATTAGGAATAAGATGAGGCAGCTGTTTAATGGGCACTCCACATGCATGATAGTCACAACACTGCGAAAGGAGCTGGCGAGCTTCACCACCTAGAATCACAGGACCCGAGAGAAGACTCGGGTCTTCTGCCTGGAGGAGGTCTGAGAAGATTCCTCAGAGGGGATGTTTCAGCGAGGCTCTAAGGGGTGGGCAAGAGTGACAAGGTGAGAGAGAGAATTCTATTCCTGTTCGAGGGAGTCAGACTACAGGAAAAAGGAATAAGCAGAACCAGCTGATAGCCTCACCCAGAAGGACCAAGAGTCAGGCTCATAATCGCAGATCTGAAGCATGAAGTGTCTGTAAATAGGGAGTGTGAGCATGAGCCTAAGTTATCTGTAAGTAGAAGTATAGAAATTTAGGGATCCCTGAATTCTAAAGCTTGATGCCTTTTATACCCACATCAAGAATCCCTTCATTTGGCTCACCTCAGGAAGAGACTGCCTTCTAGACCAGTGCTGCTAAATGGGGGGTGGGGGGGGTCTCTATCTCACAGCAGCCTTTGGGATATTCCAAGAGGGACACAAGTGGAAAAAACTCACAAAAATAGGGAGTATGATGCCTATCTGGGGAGCCAATCAATAAAACAGTATGGTCAAAGGAAGGAAATACAGGTGGAAGGGCACCACCGTCAGAAGACCGAGAAACACTCTTCTAAACTAAATCCACAGGTGTTTAGTCTTCACAGGGTCTCTGGTGCATCTCTGTAAAGTGTTCCTTGCTGCATGTGATCCACATGAGCCTGCTGACATGGGTGGTTTTGCTCTGTCTGACAGTCGTCTCCCTCAGCTCCTGTACCTGAAGGCACTACCGCAATCCCAGTTGTTCAGCAGGTTCTTACTGAGCAGTGGAGCATGGTGCAAACTAAACCTTAGAAAGACACACATGTAGTACATGGAGACCCGTTGGTGTGTGCCACTTAGAAAGACTAACAGAGAAAAAAAGAAAGAATTTAAAAAAATCGAAAACCAAACCAGTTCTGTCTGCCACACAACCAACACGGCATGTTTTCGGAACATTTTTGCCCCCTCTATGTCTAAGATAACTTGAGGCTGCTTTTCTGACATTTAGAAAGAGAACTACAACAACAACAACAAACAGTAAAAGCCATGCTTTGATTTTGTTATTTTTTATTTTGTTGCTGATTGGTGAGTACAGCCAAAAAAAAAATTTAAAGAAAACCTCAGGAGTGAAACATATAGTTTGTCTTTTGACCTTGTTTGAAGGGAAACTTGTTGAGGAATGTTATCAGAAAAATACATTCTTTTCAGACTTATTTTTATTTTTTTAACATTCCCGGGAATGCTGGAAGGCCATTCCCAATGCAGTGATGGGGGAACCACTCCAGCAGCGCTTAGGGACAGAGCCCAGGCTCCTGCAAAACAAGCCCCTGCAGCCCCGAGCCGCCTCCCAACCCTTGTTTTGGTCATTGTTTTGCTTGTGCCATTGTTATTATTTTTCCCCTTCTCATTTTTCTTCTTCTTGTGATGTCAGAGGCCATGCGTGCCTTTTGCTGGTGTTCCCCACTGTTTGCACACCTGCTTGCTGTGCTCCCTTACTGTGGTGCTCCCGAGTGTCACTGTCTTGCTCACACACATCTTACATCTTTCATTGTGGCACTCGCTCCAGGCCCCACAGAAGCGTATGAACTGTGGTGTGGTCTCACGGCTCCTAGCTGTGTGCGAGAATGAGCAGTCTTCTGCAGCGCCAAGACCCCACTCTCAGAGAGCCCTGGGGATCGGACTCACAGCCCCCTGCTTGCAAGGCAGATTCTTTCAGCCACTGAGCCATTCCCAAGAAATAATTTATTGGTTTTTATAAAGGATACAGCTCATTTCAGAAAGGCTCATCAATCTGGTCTTTAATGACAGAAATAATAGTAACACGTGTGACAATATAACTGGAGTGCTTTGTTTCCTGTTCTGGTTTAATAAAGTCAGAGTAGAGTCTGGAGCACCTAACTGTATAGCTCAGCTCAACTTCATCTGAATGATGTGCTTGGTAGCCATCTCTGAGAGCAGGGGACTTTGTTTTGCCTCTTGGGCCTAGTTGATCTAGAATAGCTGGTTGAAGCTCGAGAAATGTTGGCCAGGGGCCAGAGCGATAGTCCCCTGGGTAGAGCGTTTGTCTTGCACGCGGCCAGCCCATGTCGGCCTGGGTTCGATCCCCAGCATCCCATATGAGCCCCCAGCACCACCAGGGAGTAATTCCTGAGTGCACAGCCAGGAGAAACCCCTGAGCATTGCTGGGTGTGACCCAAAAAAAAGCAAAAAACAAAATGTTGACATTTCTGACCTGCTTCTATTGGACAGGCTGTGGCACTTTACCCTATTTCTATGGAAATGTTGGAGACATTGTTGTGAGTCCTCTGCTGGTGAATTGCTACAAGATTCCACAACTGGAAAACAAAGATTTGGAACAATTAGGGTTAACTGGTAGCCAGCTCCTGAGTGTGGAAAATATGATTCTCCTGACCATACAGTATCTTGTGCGACTGGGTAAGCTTATTTTCGCTAATCTTTTGTTGGTGAAAATTTGTTCTTTTTTAATTAATATTTTATTATACCACCGTGAGATATACAATTACAACGTTGTTCATGTTTGGAGGTTTCGGTCACATAGTGTTCCAGCACCCTGCCCTCCACCAGTGCCCATTTCCCACCACCAATGTCCCCAATTCCCTCCCCCTCCCATAGCCTGCCTCCATGGCAGGTTCTTTATCTCTTCTCTCTCTCTCTCTCTCTCTCTCTCTCTCTCTCTCTCTCTCTCTCTCTCTCTCTCTCTCTCTCTCTCTCTCTCTCTCTCTCTCTCTCTCTCCCTTCTCTTACATATTGTGGGTTGCACTACATACACTTAGAAGCTTTTTCATGTGCATTTTTTGGCCTGTATTTAATGCTCAGTTCTAGGTTGGTAATAGCCCTTTCGACATTTATTCGCACATAATGTTCTTTTTAGTAATATAACATTTTTATTCCCCTACTTCCTTACATTCTTTCTTATCTCACTCTCCCTCCTTCACTCCTGACATTCTTTTCCTCCACCTCATTCTGACTTTTCCCTCTGCTCTTCCCTTTCCTCCCCTAGTCTCTTTCCCCACCCCCCACTGGCCCCTCCCGTCTTTTTTTCTTGCTCTTTGTGTGTCACGTCCTAGAAGAGAGAAATAGCTCCCACCTAGTGCCCCGTTTCTCAGGACATCCTAATGTCTCTGAAGCCTAAAGCACTAGAGTCTCCCTACACCGTCCAGAAGATACAACCGTTACCTCAGACAACCGGTTTCAAGTTTTCCGCTTCACCCTTTATCTTGTTTGTCTACGCTCTCTGCACCCGTTCCGTTGGTTTGGGTTTTAACTTCTGCTGCATCCCTTTCTGGCAGTGCCATCTGCTTTCCCTCACTGTAGCTGCCTGTAAATTCTCTAGGCCTAAGGGCAAGGGGGATACCTAGGTCATGAACCCTTTGCATCCCCTGAGCTAGCCGTGGGCACTTGCAGGAGCCCTGACAATGCTCACCAGCATTTACATCGCAATGTCCTTTATTTTGCAAACTGCAATGGGCCATCTAATATGCATATTAATTATACTCACTCCCGGATTTCCAGCCATCAATTTACTTAGGACCAGGTTGTAAAATTGCACATAAAAAAACGTGATCCTTGTGATTGTTTTTTTTCCTTCTGTAGTGGATCCTATCCATTTATTTTTATTGATTTATTAATTATTTATCGCACAATAGAATGTTAGAAGAATAGCTTAAACTCTTGTGAATTTTTTAATGTTTGGAAATAATTTGGAAATAATTTCCAAATGTTAATGTTTGGAAATAATTAAATAATGATACCATTGTGCTAACAATGTTTGTGGGTGGGACAGGAAGCTTCAGCGGGCCAGAGTTCCTTGGAACATCAGCTAGCACTGCTGGCTCGGACTTGGGCTCCTGAGCACCCAGAACCCCCAGGCGTGTTTTCATGCAGGATTGGCTTGACAGACTTTTGGAATCTGCAGACTTTTAGCCACATTCATGATGAACCTATAACTTACTAAGCATGCTCACTAGTCACTGATAAAATTATTAAAATCCTGGATCTGTAGCTCATTTTGTGTTGTAATTTTATGTTGTTTATTTATTTTTGTTTGGGGGGCCACATCCAAGGATGCTCAGGATTTTTCCTGGTTCTGAACCCAGGAACTGCTCCTGGCGGTGCTCAGGGGACCCTATGAGATGCCAGGATAGAACCCGGGCTGTGTGTGAGCAAGCTTCCTGCCCACTGGACTGATAAGCTCTGGACCCTCGTCTCATGTCAAATTTTATTTATCCATTTTGGGGGCATCCACGGTGCTCAGAAGTTACTGCTGGTTCAGCAATAGCCGGGTCCCTCTAGTGGAGCTGGGGGCCTCCAGGGCTGCAGCTGGCACTGTTTGAAGAACAGAGTGGTGCTGGGAACCGAACCCTAGCATCAAGCTGCTCTTCTAGTTCCTGGCCCCAGGTGGTAGTTTTAACAGCTGTGTATTGACTTGACTATGTTCCAGTATCTAAAACCAGCTGTCCAGTGCTTTCAGGATCAGTGAAACAAAACCACATAGGGAAAATGTTATTAGAGCAAACCAAGCTAATCAGCATAGCATATATTTCTATCTCAATGACAATTTAAAAAGAAAGTCCAACTTGATTGAATGAAGTAAATGATCAAAGCTAAATATCTTTGTTTAAATTACTAAAAGCTCTTATCTTAAAAAAAAAAGAATAGAAAGAAAGTAGCAAAGTCTCCATTCCCTGGCATAGGGGCTTCCTCTGCAGCGGATCCTGAGGGTTCCTTGGCCTCGGTTAAATATGTCAGTAATGTGCGATATGAATAGTGTGTGGTCACTTGATTGGTGCCCAGAAGCCACCAGGGCCATCGGCAGTGGTGGGGCTAAGGGGCTGTGAGGGACCAGGGTCAGTTCAGGGCCTCATGCTAGCTAGGTATGTGCTCTGCTGCTGGAGCCGTGCCCCTGGCCCTAACAGTTTTCATTAAATCAATTTGTGCGCGGTTGGGAATCCTGCTTCTCCGCCACTAATTCTGCTGTCCTGACTTGTTTTTTTCTCTTATCTTCAAGCATTTTGACGGTGACAATATTTCCACAGGAATTATAGATAGAATATTGTAGATTGTCTATCAGATAGTTTATTTTTGCTATATATACTAGATTATAGAAGTTTAGAAAAATAAACTCAGACTTCTAAGAAAAGTCTAATGGCTCCAGTCTTGCTGGTTCACTTTTCTTGGGGGGAAAAAAGAAAGAAAGAGAAGCAGAAAAGAAAAAGCAAAATACTTAAGAATGAACAGGCACCCTCCACTATAGGTACTAAAAAAGTACTCTGTCATTTCACAATCTGAGATTCTTTTGAAGTAGATAATGAAGTCAGCCAGTTCCAAATTCTTGGAGAGCTCTGAGTCCGTTACAATCTTTTCTTATTATTAAGGTGGCTATATCTGAAAAGGCGTCAGACCTGGGTTCCTGCAGATCAGCACTCAAAAGGGAAAATGGCTCTTATCAAGCTTGCAAAAGGTGGAGAAAAAAAGGTTCCCGCAATTTAGCTGTAAAGACAGAGAATGAAGAAATAACAGGAGGTTATTGGAAGGGTTTCACTAAGAACTTTCTCATTTAGTTTTCGCTACATTTTTCTCCATTTCTCATTTCCTACTAGTAATTCAGTCATATTTCTATAAAGTGGAGTTTTAAGACAACAGAAAATGCTGAAAACACGTTTGACTGTTTCACTTTATTACAAGGACATTATGTTTGGAATTAGCCATGTTGCCTCCAAACAGTACCCCACTACGGTTTGGAGTGGGTTTTATGGACATGTCTGTTACCCTGTCTCTGAGCTTTAGGTGTCTGAGAGCAGTCGGAGGTAGGGGGCCACATGCCATTACTTGTGGTTTTGAGGTATTGTTTGCTCTAATGGAAAGATGCTTTAAATAGACAACTACTGGGCCAAAGAGATAGTCCAGCAGGTAAGGTGCTTTGCTTTGCTGTGACCTGTCCAGGTTCAATCTCCGGCATCCCATATGGACCCTTAGCCCTCCAGTGGTAATTCCTGAGCAAGCACTAAGCCCTGAGTACCTCCTGGAGGTGGCTCAAGATCCAAATACTAAGTAGACAACCATCTTCTAATATCAAGTAGTACAAATTGATTCGCTTCCAGGTTACTATGTGTGCGATAAGCATGATACCAATATGACAGAACCAAAGAAAGACCAAAAGCCCAAATAACAGATTTGATTTACTCCCCTTTACTCCAGCAAGTGATGGTGTGCACTGGGGAAACTTAAGCCCAACACAACCTTTCTTTCCATGTGTCTAGAAGAGGGGGGAAATCCCGTGGATTTCACTCTCCTACATGCTCCACTCTCCATGCTTCCCTGGAGGATCTGAGCTTTTTATTCAGAGACTTGACTTTCATGCATATGACTTGACTGTTCTTGTCCTGGAAAACATGATACGCCTTCCTTGATCTCTTTCCTGGAGTAGGTGGGCAGGTGCAAGGGAAGACACATCCCTATTAGAGAAAGGAAGGAAGTGTCTGGCGGTCTCACGGCTCCTCCTTCCCACACAGAGGTCCAGCCCCTGTTCCTTATTCTTTCACATAGGACTTTCAGCTTCGATTACTGGGGCTGTTGTTTGATCTCAGATCAACAGACACTGAGGGGTTATGTCTGTTCATTGGACTCAAACCTCACATTCACAGAGCAGAAGAAATGACTCTGAATAATAGGAGCGAACATGGGTTTAGGCTACACTGAAGGTAATGTCACACTCGTGCCACTTGAGTGCCAATCAGTGACTTGACATGTTTCTTCTAAAGACTGAGTCTCTAAAGAGAATAGAAACAACATCCCCTCAAGACCAGGGGCCCCAGGTCACTCTTATGAGCCTTGGCATAGGCACAGGTGTGGAAGAGGCCCCACACTAATCGTTCAGCTTTCCTCCAGCATTCTGGGCAGTTAAGGACATTCTTTATCTGGGGGAAATATTAGACTGCCTAAATATGAGTTGGAACTGAAATAAAAATGGATGGAACTTAATTTTCCTTTAGATTTTTTCTCAAAAGTAGATGTAGAGATATATTAAAGTGTTTCTTCAAGTACCTGTGAATAAAATGAGAAATGAGTGAAACCTAAAATCTATTATGTACCAGTAGATTGATTAGCTTCTCACTTTATTACTTATGTAAGTATGTACATAATGCCAAGTTAAATAGGTCAAGTCATTTGCCACCTTCAGTGACCATGTCCCCAGGCTTTGATGGACTTGATGCTATTTATGAGTGTGTCCCCTTTGAAAAACACTAAGATCCAGTGAAACAATAACGAAAACTGAGTGTTTTCTTTTAAAATACTGAAGCAAAAGAGAGAGAGGGAGAGAGAAAAGAGATAAAGAACCTGACAAATAGGCAGGCTATGGGAGGAGGGAGGGAATTGGGGACATTGGTGGTGGGAAATGAGCACTGGTGGAGGGCGGGTGCTGGAACACTATGTGACCGAAACCTCCAAACATGAACAACGTTGTAATTGTATATCTCACGGTGGTATAATAAAATATTTTAAAATAAATAAATAAAATATTTAACAATCTCTGTAAAAAATAAAATAAAATATGAAGCAGACAGAGAAGAGAGTAGGTCATGTTCTAATGGAAAATAGCCAGTAGGGATTTTGTCCTTCCAGGGAAAGGAGCTATTCCACTATTGGAGCAGAGTGCATTTAGAAGGGGTGTGTGTCTGTGTGTCTGTGTCTCTATGTGTCTGTCTCTGTGTGTCTGTCTGTCTGTGTCCGTGTGTGTTTGTCTGTCTGTGTGTGTGTGCATGTGTGTGTGTGTGTGTATGTGTGTGTGTGTGTGTTTCTGGCTGTGATTTTTCAAAGTAATTCTCTTTTATGTAGGTCCTGACCAGATACCTCTCAGGGAAGAATTTGAGCAAATCCTGCTGAAAGCCATGCAGGAATTTCCCTGAGAGAGCGAGCCTGCAGATGGGCGCACAGTGCGCTCCCGTGTCCCGGGACAACTACCCTGGCTCGCGAGACTGATTGCCAGTGTGTCCCGGGACTTGGTTCATGTGATTGTGACTCAGAACTCTCTGGCAGAAGGCATTTCAGAAACATTGAGGACTCTCAGTGAGATGAGACACTATCAGAGGCTACCAGATTATGTTGTGGCAATTTGTGCATCAAAAATCAGAGGGAATGAATTTTGTGTGGTAGTATTAGGTGAGTAACTTTTGTTGTTTCTAATTCACTCATCTGTCCTCTTAAAAGTATTTATTAGGTGTCTCAGATCTTTTTATCATCAGTCTGTGGGTGTTACCGCTCCAACGGGGGGTCCTCCCTCCTAATTTTAACTTTTCCTTTTTTTCCTCAGAGATCAGGTTTTCATAGTTCCTGGTTTGGCTGATGTCCCTGTCAGCTGGCCATGGGAGCATTACTTCAAAGCACAGCCTCGTAACAGATACCCTTGTCTCATGTAACTTCTGTCCTTAAAGGGTTCTGGAAATGTTAACCACTCTGGCATGTGATAAAGCCTTTGCCACAGGTGGCTTAAGCCAGTTGGTCAGATTTGCCAGCAACTCTCAGCTCAGGTTGACCTCCTCACCAAAGATACATAATATTATTGCATCGACCCTGAAGAGAAGTCTCAGAAAGTCAGCACATTATATAATATGTTTTTGTTTCCTGTGCTAATTTTCCAACAGCCATCTTTCTGAGTAGCTATTTGGACCAATTTGCTTTCGCTCTCTCTCAAATAAGACTCACTCCTTCCAACGAAAGAGGTTAAGCCTTCTCACTTCAGCAAAATCCTGCTTCCCCTTCTTGCTCTTTCAGAAAACCTCAGCAAAAATAGTGTGATCCAGTAGTTACTTGCATTTGAAAAATTCAGCTTAAGATCAGCTTATATGTTTTAAGACCAACATTTTTACTGACCTTGTAAAAGTTTATCCTTTATTTTTTTAATGCTCCTCCCTAGTCTTCTAACACATCAGTGGTGGTTTTCAATGAAAAGCATAGTGTCATTTTCCCCTTGATCACATAATAGTATTATCACTTGTATCACTGTCTTCCCGTTGATCATCGATTTGCTCCAGCGGGCACTAGTAACATCTCCGTATGTCCTGTCACATGCTAGTGTAGCCCAAGGGCATCTGCTAACTCCAGGAACATAAAGAGCCTAAAACCATTCCATCAGGTCGTGGAAATGAGGTCTATAATGATATTATTATATCAACACCTTTTGTTTGAAGATGTCATTTCATATGCTGTGTAATAGTTCATTTTTATATGCCTTACTTTTCTTTTTGGTTTTGTTTATTATCTTGTTTGATAAGAGATGTCACTGAGGACCACCAAGAATACCCCACTAGTTCTTGGGAAACCACACTGTATCAGGGCTCAGACCCAAGGTCTTTTTTTTTTTTTTTTTTTGGGGTCACACCCGGCAATGCTCAGGGGTTTCTCCTGCCTCTGCACTCAGGAATTACTCCTGGCGGTGTTCGGGAACCATATGGGATGTCGGGATCGAACCCGGGCGGCACGGGCTGGCCACATGCAAGGCAAAATGCCCTACCCGCTGGGCTATCGCTCTGGCCCCATACCCAACGTCTTATATCATGGCTTGGACCCAAGGTCCTGGCCTATCTGGCAGTATATCTGATATTCATATCTTACATCTGATACATATGTATTATATATATGTAATATCTCTGATATTGTGCGCCAGACATGTGCACCAGCCCTCCAAGCTACCTCCCTGGTCCCTGTGCCTTAATTTTCTTAACAAGATCCCTATAGCTCTATATTTTAGTTGTTTCCAAATTGTGCTTTTATAAATCATGTCCCACTATCTCCTTCCTGTTTGTTCTGCAGGTCAGCATCAGTCCAGAGCACTGGCTGAGAGCATGCTTACCACAAGTGAGTTTTTGAAAGAAATTAGTTATGAGCTCATCACAGGAAAGGTCAGTTTCCTGGCATCGCATTTTAAAACCACATCATTAGGTAAGTGGTGCAGTGGCACTGCCAAACCCTCACTGTGTGATTTTCAGATTTTTAAATCTTAGCTGTCAAGGAGATGAGTGTGGAGCATCTGCGGCCAGCTGACCCTTGCTTTACCCCGGTCTATCCTGAGTGTTATCTTACTCTCCAGATTGGCCTCAGCTCATTGGGTTGTTGTATCACCTTAGGCAACACCCTCTTCCTGGCTTCCATTTTTTAATGTTAAATGGAGGGGAGCAAAAAAGTGGTACTATCATGCCTGCTGATTATTACAGGTCAAGAGAGATATAGTATGTGAAAGTGTGTGAATCGTGGTACACTTACATTCTACAAACTCCAAACGGTGCTAATCAGGGTAACTCTGGCCACGGAGACATGACTGTAAGGCCAAGACTTGAAACTCTGGAACCAACAGTCTGGGTCAGAGCCTGGTGGAGATACTCAGCTGGGACACTGCTATGAACAGATCTTTCCTTGTAATCTTCTTATCCCCACTTTATTATGTGGTCGACAGGCGACGACCTAGACAAGCTGCTAGAGAAAATGCAGCAAAGAAGAGGAGACAGCGTGGTGACCCCCTTCGATGGAGACCTGAGTGAATGTGTGTCGCCACAGGAGGCCGCTGCTATGGTTCCCATGCAAAACCTGGGTAATGTTGCCTCAGCCCTTAGGAAATGGGCCCTTAGGAGTTGAGTCATTCTGACAGTGTCTCATCATCTCTGTGATGGATGGGGTCACATTTTCAATGCCTTGTACCATGTGGCCTAGATCAAAGGTCTGTGCTGAGTAAATATTCTCCCTGCCCTCTTCTCTTTGTTGAGTGATTCTGGGGCCCATGGTAAATTTTTTGTAGCTCTGCTAGGTGGGCCTCGAGAGCTGAAGGGACTTCAAACCAGGGACTTCAAACAATTGCTTAAAAGAGTCTAGACCAAGACCCAAGAGATAACACTGAGACCCTTCCTTGCCTGCCGCAGATGCCACAATTTCTCGCTCTGCCAAGGATCATTCCCAAGCACAGAGGTCAGGAATAGCCCTCAAGCATCACCAGTGGTGCCCCCTTCCTCCCAAAGAGAGAGTGATAGGGAAAGAAAGAGCTCATCTAGACCAGAGGTTCCCACTTATTTGGAGTACCACCCCCTTTTCAGAAAAAAAAAAGAAACTTATATAGCACCACTGTTGGAAATCTGCCCTTTAAAGCAAACAGAAAGTATCCCCCAAATTACACCCAAGGCTACTGTCACCCCACACCCTGGACTGTTCCTACACCCTTCAGGGTGTGGGTGTTGCCCACTTTGAGACCAGTCTAGACCAGCATCTTCAACCTTTCCACGTCTGTGGACCAGTGCCTGTCTGCAGACTGTGCATGCTGGCCCCGAACGGGTAGTTATAACCAAGACAGCAGACCAGCAGTTTCCAACCTTTTCACACCTGAGGGATGGCACTGGCTTGCAGATCAGTGGTGAAAGCACATTGTCTAGCCCATAGACCGTGCAAAGGGCTCCTGGATTCCTTTGGGTTCAAATTCCTTCCCCCAGTTTGCTGATTGATAGGGACAACATAGGAAAAAGAGCAGGAGAAAGAAAGATATGAAACAGATCCATACAGCTGCTGCTGACAGCCTTCTGGCTTGCCCTGGCTCGGAATGCATCATATCCAGATTGCCTCAGCAATTCTGAAGGGAGCCTGACTTGACATCAGCTTACTCGCGAAAACAAAGTAAAATACAGAAAAGAATGTTTTGACTTATGGATTTTGTGATGAAGGGATTGTCTAACTCAGAGGCTCCCATACTCTCTTGGCCTGCTGTCCCAGGATTATTTTCAGGAAATAAATCACTAGTGTCCCCTAGAAATCAAGACTTTTATAAACTAACAAACAGGAAACCCACCCAGTTACAAGCACGGCTGCTGTTGAACCCCAGATACTCCTGCCCCTTCCCACTCTCCAGCAGGGAGTATCGCCATGTTGGGAGACGCTGATCCAGATTATCTCAAATATGCTGATACCGTTCAGATTTTATGTTTGTTTGGGGGCCACACCTGGCAGTGCTCAGGTCTTACTCCTGACTCTGTGCTTAAGGATCACTTCTAGAGACCAGCTCAGGCCTGGATGTGGTGCCAGGGATTAAACTGGGGTCAGCTGCATGCAAGGCAAGTGTCTCACTTGCTTCCACTGTCTCTCTGGCCCAAATTTGTACCATTAATTAAAAGATTAAAAATCTTTTAATTAGATACACATGACCACCCTTTAATATATGTTCTGTAATCCGCAATCTGGAAGGGAGGGAAAAGAGAAAGAGATAGAGAGAAAGGGAAAGAAATAAAGAACCTGCTATGGAGGCGGGCTTGGGAGAGGGGAGGGAAGGGGGGACATTGGTGGTGGGAGATGGGCACTGGTGGAGGGATGGGTGCTGGAACACTGTAAGTGTTCACACACCGAAACCCAAGTGTGAACATCTTTGTAACTGTATATCTTACACGGTGATATCTATACACGGTGGTATAATAAAATACTTATAAAATAATAATAATAATAATAATAATAATAATAAAGAATAAAAAGAAAGGGAAAAAAAGAAGAAAAAATAAAAAAATAAAAATCTTTTTAATTCTTTTTTTTTTTTTGCTTTTTGGGTCACACCGGCGATGCTCAGGGGTTACTCCTGGCTCTTCGCTCAGGAATTACTCCTGGCAGTGCTCGGGGGACCATATGGGATGCCGGAGATCAAACCCAGGTGGGCAGCGTGCAAGGCAAACGCCCCTACCCGCTGGACCAAAAAAAAAAATCTTTAATTGATGTTATAGATTACCATGTTAAGAAAGATTACTTAAAAATATTATGTCTCCTCACATTTCAAAATTTGCTTAGTTAAATTCTAAGTTATACAATTATTTAAATATTAGTCTCTACCCTTCTAACCTGTGAAATGAAAAAAATAGATACTAATCTATCAGAAGATGGAATTATTTTTTCTTTTTTTTTTTTTATTATACCACCATGAGACATACAATTGTAAAGGTGTTCATATTTGGTTCTTGGTAATGCAGTATTCCAGCACCCATCCTTTCACTAGTGCCCCATTCCCACCACCAGTGTACCCACACCCTCCCACCCACCCCCAGGCTGCCTCAATAGCAGGTACCCCCGTAGATGGAATTATTTTTATTATTAATCTTTGTGGTTACTTTTGAAAGTTACAGCTTAGGACTTTTCTAGTGGAAAAAGTGTGGTAGTAGTAGTACCAGAATTTTTCCACTAGAAAAAGTAGTCTGGTAGAGTAGTACTGGTAGGTACTACCAGTAGTGGCACCACCTGTATAAATGTCCTCTCTGTGCCGGCGTTGTGTGGCGTGGGGTCTTATGACTGCCACCTTAGCTTTGGCCCAGCACAGTTTGGTTTTGGAAACGTTAGTTAGCACAGGTTCGTTGTGACCTTGTTTGTGAGAAGTGTACTTCCACCTGTGCTCCCCGTGAAAAGTAACACTTTAAAGTTCTATTGATGGGCCGGAGCGATAGCCCAGCGGGTGGGGCGTTTGCCTTACGCTGCGGCCGGCCTGTGCCGGCCGGGTTCGATCCCGGCGTCCCATATGGTCCCCGAGCACCGCCAGGAGTAATTCCTGAGTGCAGGGCCAGGAGTAACCCCTGAGCATTGCCGGGTGTGACCCAAAAAAAAGCAAAAAAAATAAAAAATAAAAAAAATAAAGTTCTATTGATGTCGGGCCGGAGCGATAGTGCAGTGGGTAGGGCGTTTGCCTTGCACGCAGCCGGCTTGTGCCGGCCTGGGTTCGATCCCCAGCATCCCATATGGTCCCCCGAGCACCGCCAGGAGTAATTCCTGAGTGCAGAGCCAGGAGAAACCCTAAGCGTTGCCGGGTGTGACCCCCAAAAAAAGAGAAAAAAAGTTCTATTGATGTTGTCTCTTCAGGGTTCACCTAACGGCACTTGTCTTTCATTGTGTGTGTGTGTGTCTGTGTGTGTGTGTTTAGGCCCGATTAAGAGATTGATTTCTTCCTTATAACTTATGATAATAAAGCTACTGACGTGCTGGGAGTATCTGGGCCATGTTATTCTAATACGTCACTGTTGAGTGGCCAGCTGGCCCTGTCAGGAGTTAGGTCTCTTCAGATAACACAGGCGTCAGCACTGGAGATGACCACAACCATCTAGAACTGCCAGGTCACAAGAACTGGCAAAGTCAAGTGGGAAGAAAGGTGGTGCCTCCATGACCTCTGGATGTTGTGCAGTCACAGGGGAGACGAATATCATGCCGTGTTGGAACTTGCAGTAGAGGAAATGTTTGCTGTGGTATCATCCAAAAAAGCGCAAAGGAACTCAACATTATTGTGGTTTTGTCACCATCTCCTTCCACAAGTTGGTCTGGGATCAGACACCTCACCTGTCCTTATATTTCTAAAGAAAACCAGAAACTCTCTCTTCCCCTTTGCAGAGAGTCTGGCTCCCATTGCAGTAGGGCTCACATCCCCTCAGAATGCCTGAGCAGGGGAGAGGGGTCAATTTAATGATACTGGGGCAGTTTTAAAATAGTAACATTTGTAAACCTGTCACATCACTAGAGCACATTCTTTCAGCCTAGTTTTCAGAGAGAAGAGGCAAATCTATTAAAACTCAATCCGAAATAAGAACAGAAAATGAGAAATCTTGGTGGCAGAATAGGGCCATGTGGGTGGCATGGCCCCCTGTGAATTTATAGTGGCCATCACAAAAGTGCATTAATTTTGTTCTTGTGACTTTTTTTCATTTAGATTTAGATAATGAAACCTTCCAAATTTATCAACCACAGCTAACAGTTGCCAGAAAATTGTTGTCCCAGGTGTGTGCTATAGCAGATAGTGGTAGCCAGAGCCTGGACCTCGGCCATTTCAGCAAAGTGGACTTCATCATCATTGTCCCAAGGTCAGAGGTTCTGGTCCAGCAAACTCTTCAACGGATTCGACAATCAGGTAAGTTCAACTGTAGGACAGGGTCTTACAAAGAGCCATCCTCAGATTGTTGCATTATTTCTTTTCCTTATTCCAAATGTCTTTAAGGCATGCTAATCCTTTTCACAGGAATAGACAGAAATACAACAGCATTTTAGATGTCCTTTGAGTTGATTCTGACCTTCACGTCTAGGTCAAGGGTAAATTGATATGCCAATTTTCCTCTACATTTAATTCTGTCATTCGTGGAGTAGAAACTGGTCATTCATCTTATGAAAGAGAAAATTTCGCAAGGCAGAGAGCCGTGTATGTGATGATAGGGTTTATGCCACGTGAACTCCGTCTAGGGCTGGGATAGATCAGACTTCGCCTAAGTGGACTCACTTATTTAGCAGCACTATCATCACATTTCAGCAGATACCAGAGCTCCCATCCCTTGTCAACACTGAGAGCCTTCACTGAAAAAATGCAAAAAATAGAATTTTTCCTAATGATTTTCAAGAGAATAAATGTGCGGGGGTGGGGAGATTCCCAAAAAATATAAAAAGTTAGGGAAAAAATTCTACAGGTCTTTGGCAAGTAATATCCGATCAAACATAAAATTTGTTTAGGCTTACAAGAATTATAGGTACTTAGAAATTTGGGACAACTGAAAAATATTTCCCTTTAAACCTAGATTTGAAAGGAAATTATGTGTAAAACAGTTTCACCTTAGCTATATCCTTGACCTAAATGCAGAGTTTTTAACTGGAGAGTGAGTTTTTTGTCATGGTAAAAATAATTTTCAGTATAGTTGAAAGCGGGTGGAAAGCAGAAAAATTCAGAACTACTTAAAATACTGTTTTTATGTTCTATACCTATCATACAGTGCTCCTTAAGCTTCACCATGTGTATGGATCTTATCAAAATTCTTCTTTAGGACAACTGGGTGGCTGAAGATTCTATATTTCTCATAAGCTCCCTGGGCTCTGAGGACCCTACTGAGCAGTGCAACACTAACAGAAGCTTTCCTTCCTAGATTTGTGGGTCCAGGAAGCTGACAATAGATTTTCTTCCATTTAACATCTTACTGACTATAACAATGTACATAATCTATCCATGACTTTAACAGGCCCAGGAGCCTGTAGACTTCTTTGAGTCTCTAAAATTCTGAATGGCAAGTTACTAATGACTTACTGGAAATATTAACATAAGCAGTTAGTCAGCGAAGGTCAAATACCTTTCTCTCACACCTCTCAGAAACCAGAGTGGTTGCCTCTGATGATGCCCGTTTCTGCGTTTTCTTTCTGCTTGTCTCAATGGAGGAAAATAAATGGGCTTTAACCATATAAAGCATTAGTCAGGTATTTTCCCTTGCGAATCCTCTGCTTCCGTAATGTAGGAAGAGCGCCTTCTCTTCTAGGGGTTGACATGTACAAGTTGGCATTTGTGACCTTTCCGAGTCGGTGATCTGATATCCTAAACCATGCCTAAGCAAACATCACAGCAGCTGTTTCAAGTGGTGAAATCATCCGTGGCCAGCATTTGTGCCTTTCCTGAAATAACCTCTGATGGCATGGACTTTCACCTTAATGCAAGACTCTAAATAAAACAGCATTTTTGCAGATGAATAAATTGTAGCGATCCATTCTTTTCCCTTCTCCAAGCCCTCACATTTTTCTAAAGTGTGAATTTTAGGATTCTCATGTCTCAGAAAGGTACCAGTATTTGTATAGTTACATAAGCTTAGAAACCAGAAAAAAATCCATTTTAATGATAGATTCGGAAAATTCTAGGCTAAGCATATTATAAAATGTATCATATCTGAATTTGGCATACACACCACATGTTTTCTTCTTTAGCAATAACTTCTATATTAAAACAACAACTTTAGGGGCCAGAGAGCACAAAGCATGTCCTTACTGGACTGAACACATGCTCTGCATGCAGAAGGCATGGGTTTCGTTTCCTGGATACCATCAAATGCAATCCCTGAACACCACTGGCCCCAGAACAAACACAGTTATTCATGGGCCAGGGAGATAGTTCAGAGGGCTGGAACACATGCCTCTCCTGTATGAGACCCTGAGTTTGATCCTTCCTCAGCACCTCAGGGTGACCCTGCTTCCCAACACTGCATCTGTCTGCATAATCAGCTCAGGTATCACAACTGCTGCCCAAGCCTCTAAGCACATCCTGGGAGCCCCCACAAATCATAAATTTATTCATTTTCAGTACAGAAAAAAAAAGTTATGGCGTTTTTAGTTTTGAAGAATAAAGAAGTAGGAATCTTAAACATTTCTGTGTTTAAGGATAATCAGAGTTCAGTAGGTCATTAAAAAATGACTTAATACCTTGTATGGGGGGCCAGAGCGATGGTCCAGCGGGTAGGGTGTTTGCCTTGCATGCGGCCGGCCCATGCCGCCTGGGTTCAATCCCTGGCATCCCATATGGTCCCCCGAGAACCGCCATGGGAGTGATTCCTGAGTGCAAAGCCAGGAGAAACCCCTGAGCATTGCGGGTGTGACCAAAAAATAAAAATAAAATATAGTTTAATACCTTGTATTGCAGGCTCGCTTCTCTTCCTGTATCTGTATTTTTTATTTGACATTCTAGAACATACAATTTCTTTTTTGTTTGTTTGTTTTTTGGGTCCACCCAACAATGCTCAAGGGTAACTCCTGGCTCTGCACTCAGGAATTACCTCCTGGTGGTGCTTGAGTAATGGGATGTTGGGGATAGAACCCGGGTTGGCTGCATGCAAGGCAAACACCCGACCTGCTGGACTATCACTCCAGCCCCTAGAACATACAATTTCTTGTAGTTGATTGCAGTTGTATGCATCCTTAAAGAATGTGCAGCGTCCTATATATACTAATGCCCAGATTTATTTCCCTCGGCATCCAAATACCTCTCTATCCTGTGACACGTAACATTCATGGTAGAAGGAACAAGAAGCGTATCAACAAGTAAGAGAAATTATCCAGGTCAGGGTCTGTAGCAGGAAGTTATTCATGAAAATTTCAGAAAACTATAGCTATAAAAACAGAAAGGATTCTCAAGAAACATCTGATTCCTTTTCCTCATGTGTTGTCATGTGAATTAGGGGAACTTTGTGCAAGGTCACAGAGGGAGCTTGGAACAAGGGCCATGTTACTCTCTGCCCATTCGGGGTCTCAGGCCTGGCACCTTTTCAACTGATACTTGAGTGGAGAGAGGGAGGAGAGGATCAGACAGAAGGAGAAGCCGTGTCTAGTCTCTCCGCTTTCTGCTTTCTGGTTCCATTTTTTCTTTCCCTAAATGAAGCATTTCGGCAGCCGGCCTACCAAGAAAAGCACAAGACAAGGAGAAGCAGTCTGGGCCCGCAGAAAGGGCACCTCCTTGGCAGAGCAAGTAACAGAAAGAAAAAAGGTGAAAATAGAAACTATCATGTTGCTGCAGAGCCAGCACTAAGGCAGAGCAACTCACAACTCACATTCTAATAAAGGAAGGACGGGGAGGGAGGAGAAAACCACAGAAAATGCTATGGAAAGAATTTGTAGGTTAAAAAAAGAATTGGAGTGGATTAAATATTTCTAAGGCTTCCCAAATGGACTCGGCCTGCTAGCATAAGCAATGATATGCTCAAGGAGTTGTTAGACTCTAAGAAACAGCTGCTTTAGGGACGTTTTGGTGTTTGTGTTGTTGTTTGAAAGAGAGTTGGATGTTGTCACATAATTCAGGAGAATCCAGTTCTAGAAATTAGAATACAAGGGTATCTGTGCAAGCAAGATGTAAATCGCTTGAAATTCAAGGTGGGTGGGTGAAACAGGAAGTGCTAGTGGCTGTTTTCTTCCTTTCTTTTGTGCATGTTTAGGGGTGGGAGTCCCTTCATGACACGCAGGTTTGCAGCACCACACCTCTGATTCTTGGGCCAGTGCCGCCCGCGAGTGCCAGAATGTGCACTCCAGCCCTTTGAATCAACTCCTTGGCACCCCCTTCTCACTTTTTTTGGGGGAGGGCCACACTGGCAATGCTCAGAGGCTACTCCTGGCTCTGCACTCAGGAATTACTCCTGGTATGCTCGGGGAACCATATGGGATGCGGGGATCGAACCTGGGTCGGCCGCGTGCAAGGCAAATGCCCTACCTGCTGGAACATCGCTCCGGTGCCCCTTCTTCTCACTTTTAGAATGGTACAGGTGGTATAGGTGAGGCACCCACAGCCACCCCATCATTAGGAACAAATCTAGCTGTATTAAGCAGGGTAGCAGTTTGGCCATGCTTAGGGGTGACTCAGATTTGATAGTGCAACTCCTGCCTGATTATGAAAGAATCAGCTGGAGAACTTGATTTACTAATACTTAGACTCCTCTGTCCTAGTGAGTGCAAGGACGCTTTGAGGCAGCCAGGGAATGGGAGGGAAGGGAAGATAGGAAGACATTTGTGCTTTCTAAAGCGTATTTTCTTGGTCTCATTGTACTTTCCCATCAGTCACCCTAAATGGAGCAAGAAAAAAAAAGCATTTGTGGGAAGTAAATCCTCCCCTCTCAGAGAGCCCGGCAAGCTACTGAGAGAGTATGCCGTCCGCACGGCAGAGCCTGGCAAGCTGTCCAATGCATATTCAATATGCCAAAACCAGTAATAACAATGTTTATTTCCCTGACCCTGAAAGATCCCTTAATATGGCAGCACTAAGGACGAACAAGCAGTGATCTCAGGGCCAAACTAGGCTGCACGAATGAGAACTAAAATGACTGTCTGTTCTTTCAATGCACGCACGCTGGCATCAGAAGCATATATCAAGGACCTGATGATGCAAGTGGGAAAGATCAGAAATACGACATCATTGGTATGACCGAGATAAGAAGGCATCAATTGCATAACGCGTCATTTTGGTGGGTTTTTTGGGGGGGTTGTTTTTTGGGTCACACCCGGCAATGCTCAGGGGTTTCTCCTGGCTCTGCACTCAGGAATTACTCCTGGCGGTGCTCAGGGACCATATGGGATGCCGGGGATCGAACCTGGGCCGGCATGGGCCTGCCGCGTGCAAGGCAAACGCTCTACCTGCTGGGCTATCGCCTCCAGCTCGACATCACGCCGCTTTTGACACCGGAGGAAGAACTCTTCCTCAGAACATGCGGCGAAAGAGGTGAGCGGTGGTGTCGGTGTCCTTCTCAACACAAACCTGGCTGTGAGCATTGATTCATTTGAATGCCTTACAAACCAGATAGGACGATTACATTTGAAGAGATGTGGCTCAGTGCTGGCAATTTCTATCTTCGTTGTCTATGCACCAACATCCACATACAAGGAAGAAGAAATTGAGAAATTCTACATGGAATTGGAGGAGTTCTATAAAAAAGATCACACCTTCTACAAGATCGGTGATTTTAATGCCAAGATGGACCAAGAAGATCAGCCGAAGAACTCCACATCGGGACCTAGAATGGAACAAACAGGGTGAGAGACTATCTGAGTTCATCATGTCCACCAAGACCATTCATGGGAACTTACAGTTCCAGAAGGCTGAATCAAAACTTTAGACATGGGAATTTCCTGGTGAACAATTCCACAATGAAATTGACCATATCTTATTCAATCAATGGTTTTGCCTGACCCATGTCGCTGTCATCCCAAATTCCAAACAGGATCGGACCACCATCTCGCTCATGCAAAATTCTACTTCACGCAATGGGGAAAAAAAGGCTGAAAAGTTTAAGAAGAGAACTCTCAGAATGACCACCAACTGGGAACTCTTTGGCACCATTGCAGCAACATGGGAAGATGCCATCATGGACGACATCAATGAATAATACAAACGACTGGTTCAGCACCTCCATGATTGTCTGAAGAATGCCAAGAGAAAGACACAAAGGACACCTGTCTTCAAAAACTCTCAAGCTCATTTGCCAATGTGGCAAGGCTTGAGCCTCAGGCAACCAAGTGCTAATGTACAAGCTTGCAACGCAGTGCAGAAAAGTGATACGATAAAGGAAGACCTCAAAGAGAGAAGAGCAGAAATACTGGCCAATGCAGCAGATGCTGGGAAAAGTGTTTGCAACACCCGCCTGCCCCTTTGCGAACTATAAGAACAAGATGACTGCCCTCCGACAACCTGATGCATCAATCACATCTTCCAAAAAGGCAATAGAGAAGAAGATTATCTCTGACTTCCACTCAGATCTCTTTGATAGCCACATCCACTTGCACACATACCAAATTCAGCAGGACATATGTCGTTCCCAACATTCTCCCTTCTGAAATCCAACATGCCATTTTTTTGGTAAAGAAGTGAACAGCACCAGGCCCAGACAAAGTCAGACCCGAACACCTGAAGAATCTGCCATCAGTACTCATCAATACACTGGCTTGGCTCTTCACATGCTACCTGTCTGAATGCAAGGTGCCCTCCCAAAGGAAAACCAGCAGGACAGTTCTACTGTTCAAGAAGGGAGACATCCATGACATTGGCAACCATCATCCCATCTGCCTGTTGACTGTCATCTTCAAGCTGTTCACTCCAGTCATCCTGAACAGGATTGGCAGAACATTAGATAAAGGACAACCATGCGAGCAAGCAGGCTTCTGAAAAGGATTCAGCACAATCGACCATATCCACACAGTAACCAAGCTCATTGAGGTTTGTAGGGAGTTCAAGATGCCGCTCTATCTCACGCTCATTGATTTACAGAAAGCCTTTGATTCTGTTGGGACCAAAGTATTGAAGCCCTAGCCAAACAGGGCATTCAAACCCAATACATCAAGATCCTTCGTGAGCTGTATTACGGATTCACCACCAGGATCTCACCATTCTACAAGGAAGTGATCAGTGATGTCAAAAGAGGGGGTTCGACAGGGGTGATACCATTTCACCAAAACTCTTTAGCGCCACCCTCGAGAACATCATGCGACAATTAGAATGGGAAGGAATGGGAGTGAAGATAGAAGGTCAGCAACTACACCACCTCCGCTTCGCTAATAACATCGCCTAATAACACCAAATATTATCCAAGCAGCACAAATGCTGGCTGACTT
>JAJIBD010026976.1:0-40118 GCA_021461705.1 Cryptotis parvus
CTGCAAATAAATGCAGTCATTCTATATCTGTCCTTTTCTCTCTGTTTATTTCACTCAGCATGATCTATCTATCCATGTATCCATGCATCCATACATGCATGCATCCATCCATCCATCTCTGTCTGTCTGTCTGTCTATCTATCTATCTATCTATCTATCTATCTATTTATCTATCTATCTATATAATCTATCTATCATCATCTATCTATCTATTCATTTATTTATTTAAGAGATATTTTATTATGCCACCATGAGATATACATTTACAAAGATGTACATGTTTGGGTTTCGGTCATACAGTGTTCCAGCACCCATCCATCCACCAGAGCCCATTTCTCACCATCAATGTCCCCAATTCCCTCCCCCTCTCCCCTAGCCTGCCTCTATGGCGGGTTCTTTATCTCTTTTCTCTCTTTCTCTTTCTATCTCCTCTCTTTCTCTCTTCTTACTCTTTTGGATATGTGCCAGTCTCTGTGGTGTGAGATGATATCTCATTGTTGCTTAGATTTGCATTGCTCTGATGATTGTGATGATGAGCATTTTGGGAAGAAATTGTGAAAAAGTGGAAAGAATCTTTGACTGGAAAGATAATATAATGGGTTATGTGCTTGCCTTGCTTGTGACTGATCTAGGTGCAATCCTTGGCACTACATATGGTACCTCCAAGCATGTCAGGTGTGATTCCTGACTAATAGAGGCAGAAGTACGCTCCAAGCATCACTGGGTGTGATCCCCCTCAAATAAACAAAAATGTAGGAAGCATCAAGGGGCCTTTGGGGAATTTCAGGAGCCCAGTGTGGTCACATCATATTAAACTTCTGTTCAGTCCCTGGATAAGCAAACATCTGTACCTCTTTCTTTGCTATGGATCCTTCAAACTTGAAACAGAAAAGGAAAATGGCTATCTCTCCAATGGAACTCTGCCAACAGAATTCATGTCTCATCCCCTTCTGGGTGTGAAGGAGCAGTGATCTTCCCATCACTCTAGGAAGCAGACTCTTGCTCATATTCTCTAAATGAAAATAGATTCATCCCACACAGTGCCACTGCTTACAGTCCACTAATTCTTTCCATACCACAGAGTGGTTTAATGATGAGGAAATCTAAGCTTCATGAAAGGAAATAGTACATGTTTTTGACAAATACTGTGTTGATAACCCCGAATAAGTAAAGAAGTCGCAAATCCAACAACAGTGGGTGGAACAAGTTGAGGTATACATACAAAGATGGAATACTGTATACAGCTATAAGATAAAATGAACATTTGCAGTTGATTACAATTTGGATGTAACTGAAGGTTATTGTATTAATCAAAGTAGGTCAGAGAACAAGTACTGTATGATTCCATTCATTGTGAAAAAGAGAGAAATGATAAAAATAATAGTATTCTGAGAAAGGGTTTTGGACAATGACAAATCTGTAGCCTTAGGTTACAAAATCAATAACCAAAGCAGCATGGGAAAAGGGTAGGGTCATAAAGATCAAACATAAAGATGGCATGAAGGGTTTGGCTGTGGGTGGCAGAGTGCAGTAACTTGGTACATCAATACCATAAATGTTAACACTATTGTTGCAATGTTACCAAAACTTTGATAAATAACTAAGCACAAATTTACAAAGAAAGCAGAAAAATGACTTCAAAACATAGATTCTAATTCCAAAGCAAAAAAGATCTTTACTCTGTATAAACACTTTAATTGGGGATGGTTTGGA
The DNA here is from genome assembly GCA_021461705.1 of Cryptotis parvus. Lineage (NCBI taxonomy): Eukaryota > Metazoa > Chordata > Mammalia > Eulipotyphla > Soricidae > Cryptotis > Cryptotis parvus. The sequence continues at coordinate 1,714 of JAJIBD010026976.1, forward strand.
CTATGTCCTCACCAGGACATCTGGTGTATCTCTGATACTAAGTAGGGCGTTAGAAGCACCATATCCAACAAGTGATGGTTCCTAGTGGTCTTACAATCTAAGAGCTGAGATGGAGTAGCTCTATATATCATTCCAAATTCAAGCCAAAGTCTTCAATCCTTCTACCATAACACCAGATAAGGTCTTATTGACATTTAAAAAAATGCTTTTAGCTTAGTAGCACAATGAAAAGCTCAAGATGATATATTGTGTGTCTGTTTGGTATAGAGAGCTATGTATAAATTTTATTTTACATTTTGTTTTTTCTATAATGAATATGTCTATTAATTATGATAAGGATAAAGTAGTTCCAACATAGCTACCACAAAATTAATTTGCCCATGTGAGTTCAAAGTTTCCATTTCTCTCACGTAACTCTCAAAAGCAGAATGTTGGGCTCTGCGCTATGAAGTCATGCAGGTTCTCAGATGGTGGGACTTCTACTTGCTCATCAGATGCGTCCCTGCAGCCTGAGTGTCAGCTCCAGCTATGCTCATCCTTGTGGTTGAGTGTGGCTCACCAGCACCATCTCCATGCCACAGGGAGAAATGTCTAACCATTTTCAAGGACATACTTCCTTAAGGCAAAATCTAGTTCCATGATTACGTCTGGCTACAAAGGAGGCAAGAGAACATATGTTTAACTATGAATCTTACCAACCTTTACACAATGTAGTTAGTTTGTAAAAGAAGGAAAGGTGGCATGTGCCCTTTATTCCCAAGTTCCAAGTCTGCAGAAAGAGCCAACAATAGGGGGATACTCTGGCCACACCCCAGAACAATAGGATTATTTTTGATAATTCCAGATTCTCCCAGATTCTCATATATATATATATATATGAGAATCTGGGAAGAATCTGGAATATATATATATCCTATATATATATCTCATATATATATATGAGATATATATATATATAGGATAGGATATATTTATATCCTTCATATGCAATGGAGAACATGTGTTGAATTCTTGCAGTGAACCCAAAGACTCTGGTTGTGCTCATATTAACTTGGAACTAGCTCCAACCACCTAGTCCCACAAAAACTCACAAAGGTAATCATAAATCATAGAACCCTAAATTACAGCCAGGCTAGAGGCAGAGTCAGTAGCATTTAAAATCTTCCTGGAGCCCTCACATGAAACTATAAAAAGCTGGTTAGTAACAACAAAATTGGTTAGAATAATCTCTGCAGGGAAGGAAGAGAGCAATATTTATCCAAATTCTTCAGAGTTTCTTGGGGGCAGGGAAGGCTACGGACAATGAATTTGAATTAGAAAAACATGCCTAGACTACAACCAATGCAATGGAGGAGCAGCACATATACCACCAAGTTCATGGAGCGAAGATTCTACAGAAATGCTAAGAGATGGCAGAAACTATTTCAAAAATCTTTATTCCACAAAAGTGGATTAAAGGGGCGGGAGCGATAGTCCAGCGGGTATGGCGTTTGCCTTGCCACGCAGCTGGCTTGTGCCGGCCTGGGTTCAATCCCCGGCATCCCATATGGTCCCCAAGCACTGCCAGGAGTATTTCCTGAGTGAAGAGCCAGGAGTAACCCCTGAGGCATCTCCGGGGGTGACCCAAAAAGCAAAAAAAAAAAAAAGTGGATTAACTACTTTGGTATCAGACCTGAATGTATAATGAGGAAAACATAAGTAGAACACTTGACAATATTGAAGTTAGAGTCAAATTCAAAGAGTCAATGCTGTGGGTCAGGCACATGGAAGCAATGATAAAAAATATCAAATTAAACCTCTGCTGTGCTAAAGGAATGATGACAGAATAAAAAAACACTCCACAATGTGGAAGAAAATATTTACCCACCACTCATCTGAGAAAGGATTACTATCCAAGTATTAATGGTAGAACTTAACAAAAACATAACATCAAAAATGTGAAAAAAGAGATGAACGGAAACATCCTCAAAGATGATATATAGGTGTTATAAGACGTATGAAAAAATGTTCAAAATAAGTTATTGTCAAGGAAGTGTAAATCAAAAGATGAGCTATCACCTCACACCAGAGAGACTGGCACACCTTACTAAGAAAAAAACAACTAATGTTAGTATGGATGTGGAAAAAAAGATACTCTCATTCACTGCTGCTGAGAATGTCTTCTGCTCAATGTTTTTAGAAAACAATATGGACACTTTTCAGAAAACAAGGAATTAAAGTTTTCCTGTGACCCAGCAATTCCACTTCTTGGCATATACCCCACAGGCCCCAAAACTCTATTCAGGAAAAGTCATTTGAATTCATTTCTATGTTCATGGCAGCACAATAGCCGGAATCTGACAACAAGCCAAATCTAAGAGGAGAAGACTGTGAGAAGAAATTGTTTTATATGCACAATGGAATACTACTCAACTGTAAGAAAAGATGAAAGTATATAATTTGCTGCTTTTTGAATGGATCTGGAGACTACAAGGCTGAGTTTATTCAGAAGGAAAGGGAAAGACACAGAATGATCTCTATATGGATGTGCATGGATACAAAGAAATACAGTAGAGGAATAAGAAATGCCCAAAGATCACAGAAACTGAAAACTGGCCTTCCTACTGGCCTTCAGTAGGAAGCCGTCCACTGGAGGCAGGGGTAGGGTGTTGTGGGGAATAGAGTAGGGGTGGCACTGAGCAGTGGCAGAGAGAAGTGGACACTCTGTGAAGAGTGTGATGTTGTGATGTTTTATGTTGTGCTTGTAAACCTACCTTTAACGGTATTGTAAACCATAGTCTCTAAGATAATAGTAATAAAGTTAAGTGCCTCTCATTAAGAAAATAAAAGAAGAAAAGACAGAATGGATATTAGGAGGCAATGAGAATTTTAGCCATAATGTGCGTCTACAATTTTTTCTGATTAAAACATTTCTCCTCAAAAAGGTATATCTTCTAATGTTTAAAAAAATAATATGGACCTTGGGGCAGGAGTGATAGCACAGCAGGTAGGGTGTTTGCCTTGCACACAGCTGACCTGGGTTTTATCCCAGGCATCCCATATGGTCCCCTGAGCACCACCAGGAGTAATTCCTGAGTGCAGAGCCAGGCGTAACCCCTGAGCATTGCAGGTGTGACTCAAAAAAGCAAAAATAATAATAGTAATAGTAATAATAATAATAATGATGATAATAATAATAATAATATGCAGAGACTCCGCAGACATGGGGCAGAGCTGCTACTGGCTCTCCCTGTGCCCAGCTGCTCACGAGGTGCCGGGGAGGGATGGCAGGTTCTGGCTCTGGCCCGCCACCCCAGCAGAGCCTTGAAACAAGCCAGATGACCCCCACTCCTTGAGGGCCTCCATTTTCCACATCCGGACTTCCCCCTCATCAGAACTCCACCCAGCAGACCAGCCTATCATAGCCAGGCTCGCGCGACCGCTTTAGGCTGCGCAGTTCATCAATAAATGCTGGATTTAGAGATGACAGCAAGAGTATGCTACCCGTACGGCAGAGCTTGGCAAGCTACCCGTGTCATATTTGATATGCCAAATACCAGTAACAATTATCGACCTCATTCCCATGACCTGATGGAATGGTTTGAGGTTCTTTATGTTCCTGGAGCAAGTAGATGCCCTTGGGCTCTACTTGCATGAGACAGGAGATGTTCCTGGTGCCCGCTTGAGCAAATCGATGATGAATGGGAAGACAGTGATGCAGTGATACAGTGAATAATATGGACCTTTTCTGTAGGTTCAGTTCCCTGAGTCCAAATGCTCCTATGGAGTCATGTAATCACCATTATAATCAAGATATTGACATGCCCCATCTTCTAGAAATCTCTTTTACTGCAGTATCTTGTCACATACTTTTCCCCTAATGTTTTTGTTTCAATAATTCAGTGGCATATTTTATGTTATCTTTATTGTTCTAAATTCTTTCTTCCTTTTTGCTGGTTATTTTGATGGTTTGTCTTAAACACGGTACTTCTGTCTGTAAGTTTGGAGCTCTCTAGCTAGTAGCCAGATGTGAACTGTCAAGGCAATTTCTCTCTGTTGGCTAGTGGTAAACATGCTTGAGGATTGTCTCTGCCCACTGCTTCTTCAACTATTTTTGTAGAGATGTGTGGTGCTGTCCTTCAGGATTTGCATTCAGAGTCCCTTACTACAGAGACTGAGCTCCAACAGGACACCCATCAACAAGGTTGCAAGAAATCAACAAGATGGCAGCTGCTGGAGATTCTACTTCTGTAGATTGCCCAGAGTTTTGTGCCTCCTGCCCGGTGATATCAATATAGGATCACAGGATTAGAGAGCCATTTTGTTCCTCCCTAGGGTAAATCTCTGCACCTTACAGCTATCTTCCTGATTACAGCCTGTTGTTCTGCCGTGAAGTTTCATTCTTTGTAGGTTTAACCCATTTGGTTGCTCTGATTCAGTTTCTTGCTGTGAAAGCTTTGTTGGTTTTCAGATTGATTTCTGCATTGATCAATCCAAGTTTTAGTGTAGATTCACTGTGATTGAAAGAGGTTGTATTCACAAGTTCTCCCTATTCAGTCATTTGGTTTCACTCTCCAATGATTTGTTCTTTTCTAATGCATGGATGGACATTTTTATTAAGCCACCCATCAGAGGACCTTATATTTTTTCCAATTTTTGGTAGTTATGAATATAATAACTTCAATATATGTGTACAGGTGGTTTCTGAGTGAATATATGTTTTCATTTCTCTAGGGTAAATTCCTAGAAACGGTATCACTAGGTCAAATGACTTGTGAATATTTACTTTGTGCAAGAAAGTGTGAAACTTCCAGATTGCCTGCACCAATTTGCATTTCAATTAACAATGTGCAACAGTTACAGGATTACTGCACTCTTGCAAGAACTTTGGTTTAAATACTTAAAGTACTTTAAGTCGTTCTAATAATTATATAGTTATATTTCATTGTTTATTAAAATTTGCATTTTCCTAATAGAAATTGCTCTTGTTATCTTTTAATGTGCATATTTATACGCATATACTATCTCTGGTACAGGCTTGTTTAAGAAGTTTTCCCAGATTTTTCCTGAGTTACTTGTTGAGTAAAATGGCTTTTCCTTTTTTGCATATTTGGATACAAGTCTTTTGTTAGATATGGTGTTGCAAGTATTTCCTTCCAATCTGTAGCTTGCATTTTCATTCATTAACATCTTCACTTATGGATAAAAAATTTTTCACTTTGATAAGTATTAATTATCATTTTTCTGTCACATCTAAGAATCTTTTGCCTAAATTCAGACAGAGGAAATATGGCTTCACTAAAAACATTAATTTAAGTTTTATATTAATCCTTGATACACTTTGAGTGAACATGTGATATATAGATCAAGTTTCATTTTTTGCATATATAAATACCAAAGTTATCAATTGGAAATATTATTTCTTCATCACATTGTTGCATATTTGGCAGAATTCAATCAGTCCTGTTTGTGAACATGTTCAGCAGAATTTATGTTTATTGTTTCTGAACAAATGAACATAATTATTTATGTTGTGTTTGTATCTGTACTCTGTTCTGGTCTATTGCTCTACTTCTTCTTACACATGTATGGTTATTGTAATTTAAGACTTTCCTCAATTTTAAGGTAAGAGTTAAAATTGAATATTCCATTGTTCAGTCTAGAATTTTTTTGGTTTTAATATGACTTTTAGAGTAAACTTGTCGGATATCTACATAAAGTTTTGCTATGACTTTGATCAAAATAGTATCCAATTTATAGATTTATTGGGGAAGATTTAATATTTTCCAATGCTGAGTCTTTTCTTGCTTTGAAATTTTTTAAAGAACAGTGGCTTACAAAGTTATTCATGGTTGAGTTTTAGAGATACAATATTGATTGCAACACCTATCCTACCACAAGTGTCAACCACTCCATGCCATGTTTCCAGCTTTCTTCCCATAAATCCCCAGGTTCCCCCTCCCCGCGTTCCCTCTTGAGAGGTGCCTTTCTTAGCTCAGTTATTAAAGTTTGGGTCTTTTGATTTCAGTGGTGTTGAAACTGCAGTGTGGATATTTGGCTCTATCATTCCATAACATCACTGATGTACCTTAGTCCTCTGCCGTGCCCCCCCTGTTGCTTCTCCTATGTCCCTTCTCCCCCTCCCCTCCCCTCTTTCTTTCCTTCAACCCATACTCTGGGGCAAGGCTGATTTGGGCATCCTGCCTAAAAACATTGCAATCCCTCTCAATCAGTTATTCTAAATAGCACATATAAGGGATATCATCCTGTGTTTATCCTTCTTCTGACTTACTTCATTTAATACGTTGCCCTAAGTTCCATCCATCTTGCAGAAAATTGCATGATTTTGTGTAGTATTCCATTGCAGATTTTCATGACTCACTTATGTGTCATTGCACATCTAGGTTGATTCCAGATCTCAGTTATTGTACTGAGTGTGGCAATGAATAATGGTGTGCATACATTCTTTTGAATGAGTGTTTTTTTTCTGCCTGGGGCTACATACCCAAAAGTGGAATTGCTGGGTCATATGGGAGCTCAATTATGAGTTTACTGGGTACACTCCATGCTGTTTTCCATAGTGGTTGGGCCAGACAACATTCTCTCCAGCAGTGGAAAAGAGTTTATTTTTCACCACAGTCCCACCAACAAAGATTATTCCCAGTATTTTGATTTGTGCCATTCTCACTGGTGTAAGATGGCATCTCATTGTCATCTTGATTTGGATTTTCCTAATAATAAGTAATGATGAGCAATTTTTCATGTGCCTTTGGCTATCTTTTTGACCTTCCTCAGAGAAGTGTCTGTTCATTTCCTTTTCCCTTTTTTGATGGTGTTAAAAATTTTTGTTGATCTTTATGAGTATTTTATAGATTGTAGATATCAACCCTTTATCTGACGTTTCAAGTGTGAATATTTCCTCCCACACATCTAAGAAAGAAGTTGTTTACTTCTTTCTCATGTTTCTTTTGCCACATGGAAATTTTTAAGTTTTATGTGGTCCCATTTGTTTAGTTTTTATTCTATAGTTTTCCTAATAGCATTGTATTGTTAGGTCTAGGTCTTGGAGTGTTCTGCCTATATTTTCCTCAATGTACTTTATAGATTTGGGTCTGACCTCAAGGTTTTTGATGTACTTTGAATGGACTTTTGTGTGAAGTGTGATATATCAATTCAGCTTTAATTTCTTGTATATGCTTATCCAGGTCTCAACACCATTTGTTGAAAAGGTTGTCTTTATTCCATTTCATGCTCTCAACTCCTTTGTCAAAAATTAGCTGGTCAGGTATATGACAGTTTATCCTTTAATACTGTATTTTGATCTATTGGTCAGTCTTTCTTTTTTTCTTTATTTTAAAAAAAATTTAATAAACCACTGTGATTTACAAAGTACAAAGATTTTTTAAAAAATTTTTAATTGAAACTACCACTGTTCATTAGTTGCAATCAGGGGTTACAGATACCAGGACCAAAAAATCAGCTAAAGAACTCTGTAAGAATTTACATGTATATGGAATTTAAGGTACATTATTTATCTTTAATTACAACTTTATGTAGTGTCCTTTTAAATCAGTAAAATTATTCATTTTCATTTAAATTCACAGAAATTATGTTAATTTTGATAGACTAGTGATTCAATTTTTATTTTTTATTATACCACTGTGCAATATACAATTATAAAAATGTTCATGATTGGGTTTCAGTACAAAATTTTTCATAATACATTTGTTAGAAAGATTCATCATTCAACATCAATCCTACCACCAGTGTGTTCCCATCATGAAAGACCCTCATTTCCCACCCACCCCAAATCCCCATGCCTGTTCCCTCAGTCGGCACTAATTATATTGACCATTATAGCACATACATGGCAATGGTATTGATAAAGTCATGACTATTTTTTTCTGGTTTGTAATGGGTGAATCTAGCTGATTTCTGTTCTTGTATTGACTTTCTGCGTTTCTAGAGCATAGCAGGTTTCTACTAGTTTGAGTAATGTCTTTGGGGAGAGCTGGTAGCAGCTCTGCCCCATGTGTCTGTGCCTCTGGATCATGGCCGACAGCCTGGAAGCAGTTTGTGGGTGGGTCCACTGAGCCTCCCTGACAGGACAGAGGTGGGGGAAAGGGACCCCAGTGAAAGTAATGGAAGCCTCGTGACTTTAGCTGCCAAAACCCACATACCTGGACTTGAAATCCAGTCAGTCTTTCTTTATTCAAGTACTATGCTGTTTTGATTACTATGACTATAGTATAGATTCAAATTAGGTAGTGAGATGTCTCCCAGCTTCTTGTTTTCAGTACAGTTTTGGCTATGTGAGGTCTTTGATGATTCTATACAAATTTTATAATTGACTGTTCTAAGTTCTTGAAGAATGTTTTCTGAATTTGCATAGTGATTGCATTAACTATACTATATAGTAGTTTAGGTAAGATGGTCATTTTGACAATATTCATTCTTTCCTATTTTTTTATTTTTAAAAAAATTTATTTTCCCATTATACCTAACATAAATACTGTGGGCTACCATTAGAGAATATCGCTTAAAAGGCCAGTAAGCTATCTATAAGGACATAACAGTTGGGAAGCTGTTAGACAATTGAGGACCGGATTATGAACCTGGTCTGAGACTATAAATAGGGGCTCCAGGAGAGCATATGGGAGCTTCCAGATGGAGAGAACAGTGACCCCTAGTGCCTGGGCTGTAAGGCCATCACCTGTGCCATGGTACCCGTGGTGCCTAGGCTGGAATAGCCAGCATCAGGGGAGAGAAGCTGATCCTGGTGACTAGACCCAGGAGCCAGCACCAGAGTAACAAGGCCTGATGCCTCAGCCCAGGGCTAGCACCAAGGCCACAGGGCTACAGGGTAACAGGACTAGAGAAACAAAGAAATAGAAATAGGGACACAGAGAAACAGGGGCAACAGGACAAAACAGTGAAACTTAGGGAAACAGAGATAGGGACATAGATAAACAGAGGAGTTGAGAGCAAAGAGTCCCTGAAAATAAAAGCCTTGAATGGAAAGGACCTAAGAGAAGAGGTCCAGAAAAGAGAGGTCCTGAAAGGTGATGCCCTGAACAAAGATGTCCAGAAAAGAGAGGCCCTGAAGAAAGGAGCCTACACAGATGCCCCGAAGAGAGCAGCCTGCTGGAGAACCTACCCGGAGAGAGCCAGAGGTCCCTGGAGAGAAGCTCCTGCAACGAGCAGCAAGTTGAAGTGAAAAGCAGCAGAATATGGATTTAAAAGTAACCTTAAGGACCTGAAGGAAGAAATGGAAGAAAGAGAGCTAGTGGATATATACAGGGCTTTTCATGCCAAAAAAGCTGAATACACATTTTCTCTAGTGCACATGGAACATTCTCCAAGATAGACCACATGCTGAGCCACAAAGCATACCTCAATAAAATTAAAAAGATAGAAATTGTGTCAACTATCTTTTCAGACCATGATGCACTGAAAATGGAAGTTAACCGTACGCAAAAACAGGGAGTCAAACCAAACACCTGGAAACTGAACAGCTCACTGCTGAACAACAAATGGGTCATAGAAGAAATCAAACAGGAAATCCAAAGATTTCTGGAAATAAATGAAAATGAAGAAACCAATTATAAGAACTTGTGGGACACGGCAAAAGCCGTGTTAAGAGGGAAGTTTATAGCCCTGCAAGCATTCATCAGGAAACAAGAAAGGGCCCACATAAATAACCTGACTACACAGCTGAAGACATTAGAAAAAGACCAACAAAAGGAGCCCAACCCAGGCAGAAAAAAGGAAATAATAAAACTTAGAGAGGAAATCAATGAGTTGGAAACCAAAAAAAAAATCCAAAAGATTAATGAAACCAAGAGCTGGTTTTTTGAAAAAATAAACAAGATTGACAAACCATTGGCAAGACTTGTAAGGACAGGGAAAGAGAAAACCCAAATAAACAGAATCAGAAATAAAAAGGGTGACATCACAACAGAAACCGCAGAAATCCAAAAGATCATCAGAGATTACTTTGAGAGCCTGTATGCCGTGAAACATGAGAATCTAGAAGAAATGGATCAATTCCTGAAGTCCTATAACCTCCCACGGCTGAAACAAGAAGACCTCCAATACCTGAATAAACCCATCACCATCGAGGAAATAGAAACAGTAATTAAAAGTCTGCTCAAACACAAAAGCCCAGGTCCAGATGGATTCCCTAGTGAACTCTACCAAACCTTTTAAGGAGGACCTACTGCCAGTCCTTTTCAAGCTCTTCCAGGAAATAGAAGAAACAGAAACACTCCCAAACAGCTTCTACGAGGCACATATCACCCTGATACCCAAAGCAGGGAGAGACAACACAAAGAAAGAAAACTACAGACCAATATCCCTGATGAACACGGATGCTAAGATCTTCAACAAAATACTAGCAAACAGAATCCAAAGACTCATCAAGAAGATTATACATCATGACCAAGTTGGATTCATCCCGGGAATGCAAGGATGGTTCAACATTCGCAAGTCAATCAACATAATACATCATATCAATAAAAAGAAAAAATAAAAACCATATGATCCTTTCAATAGACGCAGAAAAAGCATTTGACAAGATCCAGCACCCGCTCATGATTAAAACCCTCCAGAAAATGGGAATTGAAGGGACTTTCCTCAAGATAGTTACAGCCATCTACCAAAAGCCCACAGCAAGCATCATTCTAAATGGGGAAAAGTTGAAAGCCTTCCCCCTGAGATCAGGGACAAAACAAAGGTTGCCCCCTCTCACCTCTTTTATTCAATATAGTACTGGAAGTACTTGCCATAGCAATCAGAGAAGAAAAGGACATCAAGGGCATCCAGATAGGCAAGGAAGAAGTCAAGCTATCATTATTTGCAGATGACATGATATTATACCTAGAGAACCCTAAACTCTCTACCAAAAAACTCCTAGAAACAATAGACGCATATAGTAGAGTGGCAGGATACAAAATCAACACCCAAAAGTCAGTGGCTTTCCTATATACAAATAACGAAACAGAAGAAAGGGATATTAAGGAAACTATTCCATTCACAATTGTGCCACAGAAAACCAAATACCTAGGAATCAACTTACCCAAGTATGTAAAGGACCTGTACAAAGAAAACTACAAGACACTGCTCCAAGAGATAAAAGAGGACACAAGGAAATGGAAACATATTCCCTGTTCATGGATGGGGAGAATCAACATTGTCAAAATGGTAATACTCCCTAGAGCTCTGTACAGATTCAATGCAGTCCCTATAAGGATACCCATGACATTCTTCAAAGAAATTGACCAAACGCTCCTGAAATTTGTATGGAACAATAAACCCCCCAAGGATAGCTAAAGCAATCCTCGGGAAAAAGAAGATGGGAGGCATCACCTTTCCCAACTTCAAACTGTACTACAAGGCAGTAGTAATTAAAACAGCATGGTATTGGAATAAAAACAGACCTGTGGACCTATGGAATAGAATTGAGTATCCTGACACCCAACCTCAAACACATGATCATTTAATCTTTGATAAAGGTGCAATGAGTCTAAAAATGGAGTAAGGAAAGCCTCTTCAACAAGTGGTGTTGGGAAAACTGGGCAGCAACATGTAAAAAAATGAATTTGGACCTGTGTCTAACACCATGCACAAAAATCAGATCAAAATGGACTAAAGATCTCAATATCAGACTTGAATCCATAAAGTACATTGAAGAAAATATAGGAAAAACCCTCCACGACATTGAAGCTAAAGGCATCTTCAAAGGTGAAACATCACTAACAAAGCAACTAGAAGAAAAGATAAACATATGGGACTACATGAAACTGAAAAGCTTCTGCACCTCAAAAGAAACAGTGACTAAGATACAAAAGCAGTCCACAGAATGGGAAAGAATATTCACCCAATACCCATCTGATAAGGGGTTAATATCCAGGATATATCAGGCACTGGTAGAACTTTACAAGAAGAAAACAAACAACCCCATCAAAAAATGGGGAGAAGAAATGAACAGAAACTTCAGCAAGGAAGAAATTCGAATGGACAAAAAGCATATGAAAAAATGCTCATCATCACTAATCATCAGAGAGATGCAAATCAAAACAACAATGAGATACCACTTTACACCACAGAGACTGGCACATATTCAAAAGAGCAAGAACAACAAGTGCTGGCGTGGATGTGGGGAAAAGGGGACACTCATCCATTGTTGGTGGGAATGCCGGCTGGTACAGCCTTTCTGGAAAACAATATGGACTTTCCTCCAAAGACTAGAAATTGAACTCCCATTTGACCCAGCCATACCACTCCTGGGAATCTACTCTGGGAAACCAAAAATACGCAGCGGAAACACCATCCCTACTTTTATGTTCATAGCAGCATTATTCACAATAGCCAGAATCTGGAAGCAACCAGAGTGCCCGAAAATCGATGACTGGATAAAGAAGCTTTGGTACATCTACACAATGGAATACTATGCAGCTGTTAGGAAAAATGAAGTTATAAAATTTGCCTATAAATGGATGGACATGGAGAAGATTATGTTGGAGCGAAATTAGCCAGAAGGAGAGAGACAGATACAGAATGACTGCATTTATTTGCATGGCATAAATATATATCTACATATTATGATACCAATATCCAAGGTCAAGTGAAGCATATATCGGGAGGTCTTGTCAAAGGTGGAAATTATCACAGACGTGTGGGAGTCAGAGTTTAGGTAAGACATAAAATGGAACAGGGTGCTAATAATAGTCGAGGGTACTAATGCCAACCTAGAACTGAGCATTAAATAGAGGCAAAAGGATACACATGACAACCTTTTAATGTATGTTCTGTAATCCATAGTCTGGAAGGGAAGGAAAAGAGAAAGAGAGAGAAAGGGAAAGAAACAAAGAACCTGCCATGGAGCAGGGCTGGGGAAGGGGGAGGGAACCGGGGATGTTGGTGGTGGGAGATGGGCACTGGTGGAGGGACGGGTGCTGAAACACTGTATGACCAAAACCCAAACATGAACTTTTTAATTGTATATCTTTTTATTTGTATATCTCACGGTGGTATAATAAAATACTTAAAAAAATTAAAAGTAACCTTAAGGAAACTCTGGTTTTAGTCGTTCATCGCTGATGGGTTGGGGAATGGCTTAGGCCCTGGATACAGGCCGGGGCCCTAATGAATTGTGATACTTTCGCATACCCCGGTAGGCCCTGGCGTCTGTTGCCATGGTTATGCCCTGGCTCCCCAAGTACTATTAGGGCCTTGGAGTCTACAAGGGGGTCCCTTGAGCCTGGGGCCTTGAGACCCCCACCCCAGGAGGAGCCACAGTACCCCCTCATTCCCTTTTATTTGTAAGCCCTAGCAGGTTACAAAATTGTTTGTGAAGATTTGTTACAGACATGCAATATACCAACACTAATCCCACCACCTTTACACCTTCCAATCACTATTATGTCCAGTTTTCTCAACCAACCCTTAAGCCTGCCCCAAGAGCAGGCCTGTTGCAGGACTCTTCTAAGAGCCTCTGCATCTGACTCTGGATTGCCTCCTGCAAATCACTTCGTAGATAAGGGGGTAGTCTAAATGTGGCAGAATATAAATATTCTCTCATGCTACCACAATCATCGCGGGACTAGCTAGATCTTACCAGCATATTTTCCTGGCCACGTTGGATCTCTAAGTAATTAGACCAGAGAGAAATGCTGTTTGCCTCCAAGCAAGCAAGCATGGCTCCCTGATAACTCAAAGGCAACTAAAATACAAAACTACCGTGAAGTAGACGAGACTTGAGAAGGCTTGGAGAAATATTTAACTGGCATTAGTATTAGTCTTTGGTACAGAGACATGCCATCTCAGAAACCCCCTTCTCTACCCTATAAAGGCATTTCCAGGCAGATCTTGGCTCAAAACATTAGCATATAATAGAGCCTAGGTGAGGTTCTGGGAGAAATTACCTAAGGGCATTTAACCCTTCCTGCTTCCCATAATAGTGGGAGGTCTGAGTTGCAGGGGTATAAAACCAGCCTGCTTCTCTCTCTCTCTCTCTCTCTCTCTCTCTCTCTCTTTGGGCTCTCTCTTTGTGAGCTTGCACCCTTCTTGGGAGTCTTGTCTTTTCTCCTTTTTCAGGGCCTTAACACGTGGTGCCTGCCATCTTGGCCTACACGTGTCTGGGATTCTAGCTGGGAATCCTAAGCACAGGGTTTCTCCTATTGCTGACTTGTATGCCTGAACCTGTGATAAGTAAAGCCTTTTAAAACTGCATTGGATTCCTGAGTCTTCATCCATTCCCCGCCAGCTTCCGAGGCAGAAGGGAACTCCTTCCAGGCACTGTCAGGGACCCTGGCGGTGTTCCCCCTAACACAGGCCCTTAATAATTTATTTTCTATTGCTTTCTATAATTTTCTAAAAGAATGATAAAACAATGTTTCATCAGAGAAAGTTAGTGAAGATTGTATATCTCACCATGGAGCAATTAAGCTCTTGAACAATATATACCAAGATGAAGTTACAGGTTGAGCCTACTATGTTGATATTTTGTTAATTGAGATTGAATGCCTTCTACATTATATCCCATCCAATCTGGTATGTTACTTCTGGTTTATCAGTGGTGTAGAGGTGACAGGAAGTTAAAAAATTTTTAACAAGGTGAAACAGCTGGAGTTAAATTTTAACTGGGTGGCGTTTTTTTTTTCTTTTTGGGTCATACCCGGCAATGCTCAGGGGTTACTCCTGGCTCTGCACTCAGGTATTACTCCTAGCAGTGCTCAGGGGACCATATGGGATGCCGAGGATTGAACCCCGGGCCAGCATGGGCCGACGCGTGCAAGGCAAACGCCCTACCCGCTGGGAAATCGCTCCGGCCCCTGGGTGGCGTTTTGGGCATGTGCATGACTCCTATAGCCTCTCGAAGTACAGGGAGATGGGGTAGGTAGTCCATTCCCAATTCCGTGAAAGCCTGGAGATTTCAGTCACAAAAACCCTAAATTTTTTAACAGATTTAATTTATGGATGATGGTCCTCTCTGAGATATTCCATGTGACTCAACCTAGTGTGGAGTCCAGAAGAATCTCTACCTGTTTTTAATTTTCTAGCATCTTCATCACTTTCTTCCTGGATATTTTAAAGTTTTTATGGTATAGGCCTCTTATCTGTTAAGTTGATTCCTAGGGACTTGATGTTTTGGGACACTATTTTAAAGGAAATAAATGCTAATCTCTTTCCTCTCTGACTTATTATTCATATATAGGAATGCAACCAATTTTTATGTATTGACTTTGTAGCTGACCACTTTGTTGTTTCTAGTAGCTTTTGTGTGGACTTTTTAGGGTCTTCAATGTGATTCATCATTTCAGCAAATAGTGATAATTTGTCTTCCTCTTTTCCAATTTGTATTCCTTTGGATACCTTTTCTTGTTTTATTGCTGTTGCCAAGACTTCTAATACAATGTTGAATAAGAGTGGGGACAGAAGGCATCCTTGTCTTGTGCCTGACATTATATGCTGATTCTTCTAACCCATTAGTTTGGTATGTCTTGCCTTACATTTAGACCCTTGATTATTTTTTGTTAGGGTGTTTACATTTTCAGCACATAGATTTCATGTTTACTTTGTTAGAATTACATATAAATATCTGGGAGATAAGGGTCTTGTACATATTATCTTTTCCTTCTGTGGAGTCCAGCTCCAACTGACTCTCATCAAAGTGCCAAGTCACCAAATTGTCCCAGGCCTACAGCTCATGGACGACCAGTGCAGCTGCATTGGCAACTACACAATATTGCATATTTTCATTGCTCTGTCAGCCGAGAAGGACCATAGCAAATCTGATTGTGATCACGGATTTGCTCTGATCACAGGAAAATTGCATAGAAGCCCACAAAACTTAATAAAACTAAATAATACACAGAAGGCTCAGTTAACACTAGCCAGTTCAATAGATCCTTAGGCAATGACTTCAGTAAAATCATTGCAAGATATAGCAATGATCATAAATTGATTCTTATTGAGGTAAGATTTGGTGCTTCCATTTGCCTTTCTGTTTAACAAACAATATGAAATAAATTTGATTGTGCCTGCAAGGAGAAAGGCTGAGGTGCTGGGTGGGAAACTGGGAACATCAGTATAGGGGAAGGGCACACCAGTGGTAGAATTGGTGTTGGAACATATAATGTCTAAACAGATGCATTATGAATAACTTGGTAAATCATGGGTTTGTAATAATTTTTTAAGAAAAGAAATAAAGGTATAGAGCTATAATGAAACACTAATTACTAAAAAGATAGACTCTTACAGTTTGATGCAACTTTGACAGAAAGGAGGGCGTCATTTTATGCTAAATAAGTCAGAGAAAACAAATATTGAAACTCATTCATTTATAATATATAGAGAAACAAAGCACAGGAAAAAATAATCAGAAAAATCTCACAGATTTTGATTACAAAACTGAGATTACCAAGCAATGGGGCAGGGTATGAGGAGTCAAGGGTAAAAAGGCGGATCAGAAGTGGTGATAGGGATAGAGGAAGAGGCTCTTTGGCACTTTGTGTGGTGACTATTCACTAACTTTGACATCAATACCATGAATATTGACACTATTTTAGTCACTTGTCACTTGTCTTCCCATTGCTCATGATTGCTCGAGTGGGTGCCTAACATCTCCATTTGTTGGGAATGAGGTCCATTATTGTTACTGTTTTTGGCATATCGAATATACCATGGGTAGCTTGCCAGGCTCTACCATGGTTGCCAAAAATACAACAAATCTTTTTAAGAAAGTTTTAGAATCTAACATGGTTTTTACTCAGAGCCTTTTAAGAAGAAACAATTTTTAATTTTTTTTATTGTATCAACATGCGAAATACAATTAAAATGATGTTCATGATTGGGTTTCAGTCATACATTTTTCCAGTACCAGTCCCTCCACCAGTGCCCTATTCCCACCACCAATATCCCCAAGTTCTCTCCCCTCCTCAAGCCTGCCTCTGTAGCAGGCACTATTTCTCTTATTTCTCTATCTATCTATCTATCTATCTATCTATCTATCTATCTATCTATCTATCTATCTATCTATCTATCTATCTATCTATCTATCTATCTATCTATCTATCTATCTATCTATCTATCTATCTATCTATCTATCTATCTATCTATCTATCTATCTATCTATCTATCTATCTATCTATCTATCTATCTATCTATTATCTATCATCTATCTATCTATCTATCTATCTATCTATCTATCTATCTATCTATCTATCTATCTATCTATCTATCTATCTATCTATCTATCTATCTATCTATCTATCTATCTATCTATCTCTTTCTCTTACACACTGTGGCTTGCCCTACAGACATCTCGGCATTATTATGTAACTCCCTTTGTGTACATTCAGCAAAGAAGAAATAATTAAAGTTCAATCAGGCCATAAAGGTGGAACCCTATTTTAATAACACTGATGTTCTTATCCACGGAGGAAGATGCTTGGGAACATGCACACAGAAGAAAGGCCATGTGAGGACACAGTGTCTCACTTTGAAGGTCAAGGAAAGAGGGAGTTCATGCCTGAAATCAAGCTTGTAAATATCTTGATCTATGACTTTTAGTTGAGGATTTTGATAAAATAAATTTATCTTGTTAAAGATACAAATATTTCATTATGGCAGACTAATATACTAGAAGACTAATATACTCCCTAATGATTATGGATTTTTATAGATTTCTGGTGGTGTATTTTTTTTAATTTTTTATTATACCACCATGAGACATACAATTACAAAGGTGTTCATAATTGGTTCTTGGTAGTACAGTATACCAGCACCCATCCCTCCACCAGTGCCCCATTTCTACCACCAATGTACCCCACCCCCTCCCGCCCACCCCAGGCTGCCTCAATAGCAGGTACCCCAGTATCTTCTCTTTCTCTCTCTGTCTCTGCATCTCTCTCCCTCTTCTTTTACACATTGTGGCTAGCCCTGCAGATATTTAGAGTTTAAAACTTAAGTCTCTTTGTGTATATTCAATGGTGAGTTTTAATCTGTCATTACCATTTCCCACATTTAGTAAAACACTGGTATCTATTTATATCCTATTAATGAATGCAGTCATTCTATATCTGTCCTTTTCCTTCTGACTAATTTCACTCAGCATGATAGTCTCCATGTCCATCCATTTGCAGGTAAATTTCATAATTTCATCTTTTCTGACAGCTGCATAGTATTCCATAGTGTAGATGAACCACAGTTTCTTTAGCCAGTCCTCTGTTCTCGGGCATTTAGGTTGTTTCCAGATTCTAGCTATGGTGAATAGCGCAGAGATGAATAAAGAAGTACAGATAGTGTTTCTGCTATGTGTTTTTCGGTCTCTCGGGTATATTCCCAGGAGTGCTATTGCTGGATCAAATGGGAGCTCAATATCTAGTTTTCGGAGGAATGCCCATATTGTTTTCCAAAAGGACTGGACCAGTCGGCACTCCCACCAACAGTGGATGAGAGTCCTTTTTACCCACATCCACGCCAGCACCGGTTGTTCTTGCTGTTTTGGATGTGTGTTCTGGTGGTGTATTGTATTTCTAATACTCAGCTAGGAATAATTTTGTAAATCACAGTGCTTTTATTAAAAAAAAGGTGAAAATGGGGCAAAATCAGGTATTCTTAGTGCAGTTTGGAGCTTCTGTTTATTTTATTGTTTGTTTTTATCTTGTGGGTGTGTATTTGTGTGTGTGTGTGTGTGTGTGTGTGTGTGTGTGTGTTTTGGGATCATGCCAGTAGTCCTCAGAGTTTACTTCTAGTTCTGTCTTCAGGGAATCACTCCTGGCAGGTTTGGGGGGGGGAGGAGTGCAGGAGATCGAACCTGGTTGGTCGTGTGCAAGGCAAATCACAATCTTTTCCACCTATCCTACTTGCCTCCTCGGGAGATGTACCTTCAAATAAACCTTTGGGATGCTCTAAGTTAGCTAGTCTCTCACTCTATTAGGGAAGAGAACTGCTCTCACATTTTCTAGGCATGTTCCAGGGAGGGACAGGGAGGCACAGTGCTGGGGACCCAGTACCAGCTTAGTTACTAGCCACTGAAAATAACTATCTACCTTTCCCTGGGCTGTGGGATTAAATTCTATGTTTGAGTTTGGAAGGTACATACTGTCCTGTATGATGTATGCACATACCAAGGGGAAATTCAAACCATATCTCACTCTAAGGAACTTCGTGGAAAGGTGTAGAGGACTGTGGTTTCCAAAGAGGAAGGACACAGCCCCATCTGCAAACATTGATTGAGAAAATAGCAGTCCTATAATCCGAACTTCCCCCTCGTCAGAACTCCACCCAGCAGACCAGCCTATCACAGCCCGGCTCATCAAGATCCACCCTGCTGCAGTCTTTTTTTAATCTGGCCCAGGTATGCTGATCCAGAGACAGACATGGGCAGAGCTGCTACTGGCTCTGTGCCCAGCCACTCACGAGATGCCCGGGAGGGATGGCAGGTTCTAGCCCTGGCCCGCTACCCAGCAGAGACTCACAACAAGCCAGACGACCCCCACTCCATGAGGGGCCTCCATTTTCCACATCCGGACTTCCCCTCATCAGAACTCCACTCAGCAGACCAGCCTATCACAGCCCGGCTCGCGTGGCCCCCTTGCGGCTACACGGTTCATCAATAAATGCTAGATTTTTAGATGACTACAAGAGTATGCTACCGCACGGCAGAGCCTGGCAAGCTACCTGTGTTGTATTTGATATGCCAGATACCAGTAACAATTATAGACCTCATTTCCATGACCTGATGGAATGGTTTGAGGCTCTTTATGTTCCTGGAGCAAGCAGGTGCCTTTGGGCTCTACTTGCATGAGACAGCTCATATGGAGATGTGACTGGTGCCCACTCGAGCAAATCGATGATGAACGGGAAGACAGTGATACAGTGATAGATTTCATGGGAGGTTTTTGGGTAGACAATCACATCCTTAGCAGATAGAGAAAGCTATGTGGCCTCCCTTATAATAATCTTGTATTTCTTTTCTTTTCTTTCTGTACAGTTTAGTACTTCCATTAGGAAGCTATACAGGTGTGTTGAGAATAGACTTTCTTGTTTGTTTTGTTCCCAGTTTTATGGAAAAATCATTAGTATTTCCCATTAAGTATAATGTCAGTTGCAGGCTTTTGAGACTGGAATGAATCTTTTCTATTTTTAATTTGCTGAGAGTGTTTTTTTAATCATTAATTGGAGATGGTGTTGGACTCAATGTCAATTTTAAGATCATGTACCTTTTCTCTTAACTTACTGATATGATGAATCATAACTTTAAATAAATTGTTGAATTTATATATCTTGCTTGGATAACTAGAATAAATCTTATTAAGCCATAATGTATAATTCATCTTTTGTGTTTCTTCTCGGGTTGTCACATGACATGTTTAGAAAATATGTCGCTATATCAGTTGTCTCATGTTTTCTAGAGTTGAATATTGTATACTGGGTATGGGGCATAACCCTTTTATCTTCTTCTTCTTCTTCTTCTCCTTCTCCTTCTCCTTCTCCTTCTTCTTCTTCTTCTTCTTCTCCTTCTTCTTCTCTTCTATCTTCAATTTCCCTTTCTTTCCATCTCAGTCACTTGACTGGCATCACTTGACTGCTATCATACAAATTCCTACCTCCTCCATAGTTTCCCACACTCTTTGTTTCTTCATTATAGAAGCCCATATGAAAGGACAAGGGAGCTTTATTTCTACTTTAAACTGTTACCCAGTGCAATTGGGTTGATTTTACTCAGTGTATGACCCTGTCTATCCATCTGGTCCTAGATATAGTGGTTTTAATATTGAAATTACTAGAATATTGAGGGGAGAGGCATAAGCAGCATGAGTTTTATACATTTACAAGAAGGGATGTCAATTATAACAGTTTAGAAGTTCTTTGTTAAAAAACTAAATGATATTCCCAAATGGTACACCATGACTTCAAATGCTTACACTAATATTTGAGAGGTTTCCCAATAAAGGCATTGAGGAGATTTCAATCTTTGAAATAATAACTGCACCTCACATAATGTGTGGTTTCTAGGAACTCTAGCTCTTGCCTTAACAATATCCCTGAAATGTACTGAAAAACATTAAAAATCTCCTCATTCAGATTCCTAACATTTTATTCAAGTAGTAGACTTACTGGAACTTAAAAAGTACCAAATGCAGTCAAATTCATGCAGCCCTTTAGCTGTTAGGAGTAAACCTTTTTGAAATGAACACATGACCAAAAATGCCTCACCAAACTCCTAAACAATGCTTTGTAATACATGTTAACATTCTTTCCTCTGGGAGTTAATTGATGATAGGAGAATCTAGGGAAATTAAAACAGCAGATTTTTATACACCTAGTTTAGAAGCAATTCCCTGTACTTAAAGAGCTTCACATTATTTACCAAAGTTTCTGTTGAAATCCATCCCATGGGCCATTTCAAACAAGTGGAATGAAGTGATGAGAATGGTGTTAAGGGAGAGGAGAGTAATTGCTTTTTGTGAAAGAGTCGAAAGAGAGGGTGCTCTTATGTATCAGTGAGAGCAGATAGATGATGCTTATGATTCCTAGTAGACATTTCTACTAGCAAAAATATCAGATGCCCAAAAGGATCCACCTTCATGCAGAAGTGGAAGTGTATGGAAACAAGGATTGGTGCTGAAAGGCTGAAAATTTTCATTATGGCACTTGGGGTATGAGACAGCTGGCACAAGGGTAGCAGGCTTTTTTTGTGAACTGACTGTTGCTATTGAGATTTTTATGGGGGTTTTATGGGGATTTTACAGAATTGCTTACTGAAAAGAAGTTTTGCTCTACAGTGATGTCCTAGGAACCCTTCCCTTCCCTCTTCACTACTTTGTGTTGTTGATACATGGTTTCATTCTTCCCTGCGATTTTAAGCCCAGATCTAAAATCTCAGGGTTCAGTTCAAATGGTCTGTATTTTTTAAAAAAGCAATGAATGAGAATTTGGAATCATGATCCTAGTAATTTTGTGAAAGTACAAAATGTATGATATGGTCCACTCCAAAGACCTTACCAGAAAGACAACCTCTCTCCATGGTACTTTCGAGAAAGTTTGTCATCTGCAATGAGTTTACTCAAAAAACAGATTTCAGAAGTCTAAAAATTCTCTGGATGTTTCTAATATATCCTGAGAATAAACGTGCCCCAATTAGTTTTCCAGCAAAGTGAAGATTTAGGAGTGTCATCCAAATTCTCCAATTGGTTCTCACCATAGGTCTTAATCATATTTTGTCTTTTGACTATTTGATCAAAAAATACTGACTTTGTTGGCATTGGGTTTTTCAGGGCCAATTAAACAGGAGAGGGAAGGAACTTAGAGGAATGGAAATGAAAGCAAGGCACAAGATTCATCCATCCATTACACACACACACACACAGAGAGAGAGAGAGAGAGAGAGAGAGAGAGAGAGAGTATTGACGCTTAGCTAGGCATTAGTCTATGTCTTGAAAATAAAAAAAAATCTAGGCACTCGTAACTGGATTTACATTCACATGAAAATACCAATGCATATTCTTGGTAAAAGAAAAGACTAAAGATGCTTCTATATATGTTGAAGACTCTATCAATGGTGAGGACAGATGAAGAGGAAAGCACAAAGTATTCTCTTAGCAAAAATGCCATCAGCACCCTTATCTGCAAGTGTTCACATAAGATCTATGTCCATGTCTGTGTTATAAGACCCAAGGATTTTTGGAATGCTGCACAGAGATATTTGCTCTGTAGTGAAAGGTCATGGGCTGTTTATGGACTTCTTGGAGAGGAACTGTTGTCTGATTCTCTTTTCTTGCCCTACTCAGAAAATTATTCAGATTTCTTTTTAAAGCATTGCATGTGGAATCATTCTATTGTGAGCTATGCATATGTATCTGTTTAATTTTAACTCAAGCTCCTTACCAAAAGGCAAGTTCATTTACTCAGAGACTAGACAGAAGGCTTTCCCAGTCCTGACACCTTGCTTATTTGCTACTTAAAATCTTTTGGAAGTACAGAACAGATTTTTTTTTTGCATTTAGTTCCTTTCTTAGTTCAGGGGGAAAAACAATTTTTTTTAAAAATCCATACAATTGTCTTAATTGGAAAGGGATCTTGATCAATTTTATTGCAGTCTGTTTATTTATGTTAATCGGGTTTATAAACTGGCCAAGACTTCTGTCCAGAAGCTTTCTAACTTCATTCCAGACCAAGCCTCTACAGAGAGCTCAGGCAGTGTGCAGGGGCACAGGGCTGCCCTCTGAGACTATCAAATTCCCTGTTGGAACACTCTGCCAAGGTATTATTCCTTTATTCCTTTCTCATCCTTTTAGCTCACCCAATTAGTCATTCTCTCCAAGGGCTCTGTGAGTGTGTGTGTGTGTGTGTGTGTTTGCATGCATACAGATGTGCACATTGTCCTTAGTTTACATGGAATGTTTATAGATATCTTTGTGCTTCTATGTAGCTCCCACCATTCCCATTTGTTCCTCCTTGCTCGTGTATATTGCCACATTGCCTTCTGGAACAGCAGGTCAGGGCTCAGAGAGGGAAACAGGATAGAAGGAGAATGTACCTCTACCACACCTCAAAGTACACCTTACTACAAAGTCTCAGTAAATAGATCATGGGAGAAGAATATTAATTCTACAAATAAACTCATAAATGAGCATGAGTAGAGAAACTTCTCATGGAGAATCTAGGCAGCATCAAGGGATTTCATTTGCATAGATATTTAGGGAGAGAGAGGTTGTGTAAACACTAAATCTTGGGTGAGATTGGTCAGATCAGAAAGCACAAAGGGGGTACAGAAGAGCCTAGAGCCAGGAGCAGCAGAGCAAAAGAAAGTGAAAAAAAATTACACTTACTGCAAGTGAGTTACATGTCTTCCTTGGTAAGACTGAAGGAAACAGAGCCCCTAGACCCAATATGACTCAGAAATGCTGAGGAGACAGAGGACTAGAGAGACTCTCACAATACCTCAGGAAGCACATCACTGTGGAAAGAATTAGAGAGGTCCTATGGAATTAAGAATTCTGAGGTCCAGAGAGAGAGAGAGAGAGAGAGAGAGAGAGAGAGAGAGAGAGAGAGAGAGAGAAAGGAAAAGATAGGAAGAGAGAGGGAGGGAAAGAGAGAAGAGAGAGAAGGAAAGTGCTGGCCATAGAAAGAGATAGGCTGGGGTGGAAAGGAGTAACCAGAGGGAAACTGGGGACATTGCTGGTGGGAAATGTATAATGGTGGGGGGAGAGGTGTTGTTCGTTATAAGACTGAAACCCAATAAGGAAAGGCTCTGTAACTGTATATCTCATGGTGATTCAATTTTTAAAAAATGAATTCTGGGGTCTAAACAGATAGTACAATGTGTAAGGTACTTACTTTGCATGAAACGGACCTGGAGTCAATCCCTTGTACCACACATGTTCTGCTGAATCTCCGGGATTCGGATGTCGCTCAAATTCGAACGTCTCTGAGCACAGAGCCAAGAGCAAGTCCAGAGTATGGCTGGGGGTGGTGAGTGCTTTGGCACCAGATTATTCCTGGCTTTGAGCCAAGAGTGATCACTAGCTCAAAGCCAGGAATTAGCCCTGAACACACACCAATGTGCTCAGCCCATCTCCCCCTCCAAAAAAGAATCTTAGGAGATTGTTCTCACCCAACTCCTTTGATTACTACATACAGCAAAAAGCTTAATCTGGGAAAGTCCCATCTCTATGTTCATAAGTAGTAAGAAAGAAAATGGAATGATTTTTATATCATAAGATCCAAAGAGCATCAAACCATGTGATCTTATATGTTATATATATAAGACTATATATATAGGTCTTATATGTACATATAAGACTACATATATATCTATATATACATATATGTGTATATGTATGTGTATGTGTATGTGTATGTGTATGTATGTGTATATGTATATGTATATGTATATGTATATGTATATGTATGTATATGTATATGTATATGTATATGTATATGTATATATGTGGGCAGTCAGGCTGCTGACCTCTCACCAGCTCTTCAGGGAAGGCAAGTAACTCTTAAACAAAGGGGAATTGTTTAGGAGATGGGAGAGGCTGAGCTGCCATCAGACTGTAAGCTGGGTCCGTGAGGCTGAGCTGTCAGTCTCTGAACTGGGTCCTGTGAATATAGATTTAATTTCATTCACAGCTCAGAAACGTATATGTACATATAAGACCTACATATATATATATATATATATATATATATATATATCAAGATCATGATCTTCCCGTTGATCATCTATTTGCTAGAGCGGGCACCAGTAATATCTCCATATGTCCTGTCTCATGCCAGTAGAGCCAGGGGCATCGGCTTGCTACAGGAACATAAAGAGCCTCAAACCATTATATTAGGTCATGGGAATGACCCAATATAATTGTTACTGGAATTTGGCATATCATATACAACACGAGAAGCTTGCCAGGCTTGTCGAGCGGGAGGCAAACTCTTTTAAACACCTCCAAATAAAGCAAAATTGATGAACCGCGAGCCGGGCTGTGATGGGCTGGTCTGCTGGGTGGAGTTCTGACGAGAGGGAAGTCCGAAAGTGGAAAATGGCGGCGCCCGTGGAGTGAGGGACGGGTGGTCTGGCTTGTTGTGAGGCTCTGCCGAAGTGGTGGGCCAGGGCTAGGACCCGCCATGCCTCCCGACTGTCTCATGAACGGCTGTGCACAGGGAGAGCAAGGAACAGCTCACACACCTTGTTTTAATCACTCTACCTGATTGGCTGACACAAAATTCCCACCATACTTCCTCCAACTTAAATATCTCTGTTCTACCTAATGAAGTGGAGTTATTCCCCTGAAATAGTTCGTGGAGACTTCTTTGTGGGTGCCCTACTTGACCTTCTTTGCGGATGTTCCTACTCGCTCAAGCTCTGATCTCACCAGCCACATAACAGAAAGAGAGCATATATGTATATTAGCCCATTATTAAGTGAGGCGTGAAGGGCCAGGAGAGATGGTGCAGTAGGTAGGAAACTTGCCTTACATACTGCACACCTGAGCTCGAATCCCGAAGTCCCTGAGCACAGAGCCAAGAGCAAGCCCAGAGTATGGCTGGGGGTGGTGAGCTTTTGGCACCAGGTCAGGTTTCCAGGAACATGGCTCTGCTGGGGCTGGGGTCTGCGAGTCCCAGACCTCTGGCTGGTGAACGATGATGCTTGCAGGGCCCTGCCGTGCTAGAGCTAGGAGCCCCTACCTGCTGCCAGGGGTGCAGTTTCCTGCAGGGCGTAGAGCACCAGCAAAGGAGGGGACCGTTGCCAGAACCTGGGGCAAGCCCTCAGCTATAGGAGCTCCTACCGCTCCTGTTCCCCACATGTCCTCTCCAGTACAGCCGCTGCAGGGCCCCAGCAGCCCACCCACCGTTTCCTGAGTGTGGGCGCTGCGAGAAGACACCAGGACAGATCGCAGAGAAGTCGAGCTATTTCGTTGCTAGAATTGGCCATGATGCCATGATGCCAAGACAGCACATGCCTGCTGAGAGCCTTTTTCCCTGCAGGCAGCGCTCAAGATGACATGCTGGCTGGGCAGCAGGTCTCGAGTGCAGCACTGCTAGCCTGCCCCTGGCGCTCCACTCTCAGCACAGGGCTTGCTAGCCTCACCAGCAGATACCTGCCTGGCTATCGGTGCTTTGACCTTGTGGGCTCATGTAGGGCCAGCACCATCACAGCTGCAGGCAAATCTGACGTCTACCAGGAAGATTCCAGGCCAAGTGACTCGTTCTGCAGTGCTCACTGGACCATAAACTCCAAAAGAACATCCAGGAAGTGTGAGCGAAAGGGCAGTCAGGCCGCTGGCCTCTCACCAGCTCTTCGGAGAAGGGAAATAACTCTTAAACAAAGGGGAATTGTTCTGGAGACAGGAGAGGCTGAGCAGGCTGAGCTGCAGTCAGACTCTAAGCTGGGTCCTGTGAGGCTGAGCCGTCAGTCCCTGAACTGGGTCCTGTGAATATAGATTTAATTTCATTCACAGCTCAGAAACAGAGCCCTATTTTTAGTGACTATTGTACATGGCTGTGCAGTCTTGCATAGCTGCTGTTTTCTCTAAAAATGATTACATTTTTAAATAGGGAAAGAAGGTAATGAGGGCAAATATAATTACTATTTCAGGCCTCAAAATTCAGGGTTTTGAAACCGGGTTTTCCTTCCAGAGCTCCACTCTGGGTCCAACTGTGTGTTTTAGATTATTCCCAGGTAAGGGCCAGAGGAGATCCCCTCTTGTCTCCCAGGAAGCCCCAATCTCCCTGACAGGGCTACCTCAGGGTTCCGAGGAATGCAGATTCCTGGTGCTGGTTCACAGACTCTGGTGTGAATGTCTTCAAATATTCACATTCTCACAAGTCTCAGGCTTTGGAGAGAGAGAGAGAGAGAGGGAGAGAGAGAATGAGAGAGAGAGAGAGAGAGAGAGAGAGAGAGAGAGAGAGAGAGAGATGCTGAGCTGCTCTTCCCTATCAGTTTTACTCTCTATTTCTTGGACTCGAAGGAACCTAAGATGGTTGAAACAAGAACAGAGTGATGGAAGGACAGAGACTGGGAGGTGGTGCAGGACGAGACTACAGCCTCCAGGATCCAGCCAAGCTGATGCAAGCTCAGTATGCAGGACGTCTTTGGTGTCTCTCTCTGGCTGCTCTGTTGGTAAGACTGGATTTCCCAATAGTATCAGGGAACAAGTTCCCTTTTACTTCAGACAGGCGACAGGCAGAGAGATCACTGATTCAGCACAGTTCCAAAAGGCTTTTACCAATAATTAAACAAACTCTGCTATAACAATCCAAAAAGAGGAAACTCCCAAACCTCTGGCTTCTCTCCAAACCTCTGACCATGTGCTCAGGCTGAGATCTTCCACCAAGATGGATGACTATCTTCTTCCTAGCACGTTTTATGCCCCCAAAACCCGCCAAAGGCCAGGGAGACAAAAATTTTCCCCTGTGTTATCAAAGATCAAAAGAACTAACTTCTAGGTGCAGATGCTTGCTAGGCCACACCTTTGGTACAGCTCTAGACATATATGCTAATGCCTTGAGTTCCTGCTTCCCAGGCCAACTCTTATGAAAAGCAATTGTGGAGAGGGGGAAACACACCTAAGAACAAGAGTCTCAGGATTTAATTCACAGGGAAATAACATTATAATTTTAGATCACGGACTTCATGCAACCAGATATATTTCTCCAAACACCCACAAGATCCATTTTCTATTTTGCTTCAGAGTAATTTTGTGTACTCTGCCTTTGGTTTTACTGAGAGTCAAGTTCACTTGCCCGGAGGCTAACTTAGCGTGGCTCTTTCTTAGATTTTAGCAGTGCTATTTCTTAATGGAGGATCCAACACAGTCAGGCTTCCTCCTGGTAAAATTCTAGATGTCCCACATTGGGATGACTGGGGATTATGAGTAAAGTACTCCTCCAACTATCAGGCATAGAAATCATAATAGAAATTATAATGGGGGGTGGAGCGATAGCACAGCGGGTAGGAGTTTGCCTTGCACATGGCCGACCCAGATTTGATCCCTGGCATCCCATATGGTCCCCCCAAGTTCCTCCAAGAGTAATTCCTGAGCAAAGAGCCAGGAGTAACCCCTGAGCATCACTGGGTGTGACCCAAAAAGGAAAAAAAAAAGAAATTATAATGCGGGGAGGGGGAGGGATTTGGGGACATTGGTGTGGGAAATGGGCACTGGTGGAGGGATGGGTACTGGAACACTGTATGACTGAAACCCAGATATGACCATCTTTGTAATTGTATATCTCACAGTCATATAATATTAAAAAAAAGAAATTATAATGCTATTCCAAGAGTTATTAAGATCAAGCTGCCTTTTCCAGTCCTACCCCTATCTCCCATTATGATTTGCACAAGCGGGACCTGTTAGCATGAGGGACTGACCTTAAGGCAAATGCAGCTTTGAGCTGCAGAGACCCAGAGTTACCTAGGGCATTTCCTGGAACACTGCTTGATGCTACTCAGCAATTTGAACTAAACAGGCACCTTCATGCCCTCCTCTGATTGATTCCCTTCTTTGACTTTCAAACAGGAGAAAGGTGTTTTGTGAATGAAAGATGCCATTATGAGGACCCTGTGGAGGGAGGGACTCAGTGAAGGATTGTGCAGAATCCCCACCAATAGAGAAAGGAATACACCCATGGTTGTCAGTTAGACTGGGCCAGTCACTTCCAGAGGCTTTGAAGATGCTGGGGATAGGGACTGACCACACAGGAGTGACAGTGGACAAGAAGGCAGTGACCTCCCACTCAGCATCAGTAGGGTTGATGGAAGTGCTTCCTCCGAAATCTTTTTTAACTAATATTTTATTATACCACTGTGAGATATATGGTTACAAAGATGTTCATGTTTGGGTTTCAGTCATACAGTGTTCCAGCACCCATTCCTTCACTAGTGCCCATTTCCAACCACCATATCCCCAATTCCCTCCCCCTCCACTAGCCTGCCTCTATAGAAGGTTCTTTATCTCCTTTCTCTCTCTCTCTCTCTCCCTTCTCTTACACATTATGGATTGCAGTACATACATTTAGAGGTAATTATGTGTATTCCTTTGACTGTATTCAATGCTGAGTTCTAGGTTGGTATTATCATTTTCAATGATTATTAGTACACTGTTTCCTTCTCTGTCTTAGCTAACCTCTGACTCCCACATGCTTGTGGTAGATTCCACCTGTTGGCAAGACTCCTGATCCATGTTTTGCCTAACCATCCATCAGTGTTCCCAGGTTGCTTCTCCTACCACCACTCCCACCTAGCTTCTTGACAGGCATCTTTTTAGTTGTTAAAGCTTGGGACTCATGATTTCAGTGTTGTTGAGTCTGTGGTTTGGTATTTAGCTCTACCATTACTTAACCCCCACTAATGTACCTGAATCTCCTTGAACCCTGCCCCCTGTTGCTTCTTATCTATCTCTTCTACCCCCACCACTTGATTTCTTTCCTTTTCCCTCTACTCTGGGATGAAAGGGTGATCTAGGCACCACCCCACCTTTGAACCATTGTGTTTTTTCATCAAATTATTCTCAAGACAACAATAAGATACCACTGAGAATGGCATATATCAAAATTATTGGCAACAATCTCTATTGACAGGGATGCAGTGGAAAGGAACTATCATCCACTGCTGGTAGGAATGTTACCTGGTTCAATCCCAGTGAAAAACAATATGGAGGGTTCTCAGTAAACTTAAACTTGAGTTTCCATATAAGCCAGCAATACCACTTTGGGTTATCTAACCCAAGGGCATTTCTGCATTTTCTAAATATTTTGTCTACAAATACAAATATTTATCTCCAAATAATATGAATATAAATCTTCTTTTCTAAGCTGTGCTTAGAAAAGGAGCAAAAACAACGAAATGAAGCAAGGTGGTGCTGGGAAAAGCTACATGTAAAAAAAATGAATTTGGACCTCTGTCTAATACCATGCACAAAAGTCAGAACAAAATGGATTAAAGATCTCAATATCAGACCTGAATCCATAAAGTACATCAAAGAAAATATAGGAAACCCCTCAGAAGTCTTATCTGGACAGTGTTATCAGCAAAGTCCTGATCACTGTCAGAAAAAACCCTCTCTCTTTGGAAAACAAAGGTTATGAGAGTAGAGCATCAACTCCCATTATTCTGTTATTACCCAGGACACCCTCTTCCTTCTCCCCAGGGGTGCCTTGGGTTTTACTGGAGGAATTGGCTCTTTCTGAGACAGAAGGAAGCCCAGACTCCCTCATTCTATTTAAGCAGAACATACAGGGAAGGGACCTAGACTGGGTGTTTTCAAAGTCTTGAGATGATTTTGGTGCATAATATGGATTCATAACCACCCAATACTCACCCCTAACTCCATCCTCTACCCTGGATGGAAGGACACAGTAGATAGGACTTTATCCATGCAAGACACACAAATCCAGACAAATCTCTTATGCACAAAGGAGGGTCTAGGACTTCCATAAATGGAATCTTCCCAGGAGTGGTACTGATGTTAAAGAGCAGGATTTGGGAGATTTGGGAGTGAGAAAGGCTCCCAGATTCTCACTGTGTGTCTTGGCTCTGATTTCTCACACAGGGCTTTATCCTTGGACTGCATATACTAGGAGGCAGAGACCTACAGAGACCTACAGAGACCTTGGCATGCCCTACAGAGAATGACTGCAAAGGCTGGAGCTTTGCTGATGGACCCTCCTTGACCTCTGAGGGTCCCACTCCCACCTGTTCATATTACAGCGGGGGTGGATAGGTGATCAAACTGGTCAGGTGCACATCTCTGAGAGGGCACAGTAGAGCCACAAAGGGGGAGCAAATATCTGCAAAGGAGTCCTCATATCCAACATCCACCAGAAAACTCATGAGAGTTTATTTTTGAGTACTCTGTGTGTGTGTCTGTCTCCAGCAACTGAGAAACTAACCACCTTCAACTATGGATTGTGCTTCCTGTCACTACTTCCCTGGAAGAAGCAGGGAAGCACAAGAGGTAACTTGCTTTCTCACACCGACCAACCAGTGCTTTCTGGAGCTGAAAATGAAACTCAGGACTCTGGGTCAGAATCAAGTGGGGGACAGCACAGGGCTGGGCCCTGGAGTGTCTTGGCTAAGCAGCTCATTTCCACTCTGGCTTGCTCTGAGAGAGAAGGGAGTTACATACCACTGCCCCTTTCTTATTCTTTGAACAAAACTAAGTCCCCTCCCTGCTTTTGAAGCTC
Organism: Cryptotis parvus; assembly: GCA_021461705.1. Taxonomy (NCBI): domain Eukaryota; kingdom Metazoa; phylum Chordata; class Mammalia; order Eulipotyphla; family Soricidae; genus Cryptotis; species Cryptotis parvus. Next base: position 33,388 of record JAJIBD010026976.1, read on the forward strand.
CTGGAGGACTAATCCTTGTGCTTCTAATTTACTAATGAAGTTAAATCATATTTGATTCCACAACAAAGGGCCATAGGCCCTGTGCAACAGAGGGGTTGTCAGTGAACCTGCTTGCAAAGTTGATGGTAAGGGGCGGGGCTAAAGGTACCCCCATATCTAGCCACAGAAGAAATAAACATGGAAAAATGTTAGACGATCAAGCTCTCTTCATATTATGAACCTGACCTATATCACACAAAAGGAGTCACTTGCAGCACCTGCGGTCTGTGCCTTGAGAGAGAACCCAGCCCTCCTCACCTTCGATGTCTCTGGGGCCCTTTCTCCCTTGGGATGGAAAGGTGAAGCACAGAGCAGTTCAGTCTGCCTTGGTGAGCACCTTATTCTCTCTCTCTGTTCTCCCCATCCCACCCTGCCTCTCTCTCCCCCTCTCTTCTCCTTTCCCTTGGGAGGCAGCTCCATTATCTCTAAAGTACATTATGTACTTTTATGATTTTGCCTTCCTGCTGTGACATCAAGACTGAACTTTAATAGGAATGTAAACACCATTTGAAAATCCTTCTGCAGGCTTTCTCTCTGCTCTTTTGTATTCTGTCCTGTGCTGCTGCTCTATGAATAAACAAATCGTGCACCAACAAGTAGTGTGAGAAAATGAATTTCCTTTGTTGTTGCAGTGCTTCTCGCTGGAGGCCCTGTGACTTGTAACAGGAATCTATTTCCATCCTACTTCCCTCCCTGCCTTCAACAAGGAAACAAGAATAAAACCTGAACCACTTCTCTAACAAAAATATTCCACAGAGGCTTAACTGGAATCCGGCACTGGATCTGTGAACTCCAAACTGAATCTTTGGGTGCTGGCTGTCTACAAACAGTGCCAGATAGACAACAGAGCCAGAGGCACTGGGCAAATGGATGTCAAACGTGGAGGAAGAAACCATTGCTACGGCCCAGAGCTGGCATGCAGCAGAGATGGCACCTCACCCAATCAGAGTGCTGTATTCATGATTGGATTGGTAGTTAGTAGTAACAGAATATGCAATTACCCAGAGAAAAGAACAGAATTGTTTTAAATCCTTTAGTTAGGGCACCTTTTCTTTTCTGTAAGAGTCCCATTTTAATGCTCATCATTTTGGCTGATCTGCAGCCGCTAAATTCTCATGTAATGTTTGAGCCTCGAAGTTGTAGGTAAATTTTGCAGACAGGAAAGTGGTGGAAAGTTCCTTCTCCCATGTTTCAGGGTTTCACATAATGAAGCTCTATTTGAAATATGTTGGGTTTAAATATATAAAATCTCCAAGTTTCCAGGGAGAAATGTTAGAGGACAGGGCAGGAAATCTGATGTCTATGCTAAGTGGCCATTGAGAATGAAGATTTTAATCACATGTCTCCATGCAAGACTGAGGGGACAGGCCGGGCTAAGTTGGTGGAGGAAAGGTGGGGTGAGGGACAGGCTACTATTGGGGAGGATTACACCAAATGCATAGTGGAGAGAAAAGAGCCAGATTGGGTGCCCTGGGGTGCCAGGGTGGCTAGAATTACAAAAACGGGAAACAGGGGTTAGAGTGGACAGTATAATGGGAAAGTGGGGGAGGTGTTTGCCTTATATGCAGTCAACCCAGGTTCAATCCCTTGCATCCTAAATGGTTCTCTATGCACCTCCCAAAGTGATCCCTGAGCACAGAGCCAGGAACAAATTTGGAGCACCACTAGGTGGACCAGGTGGAGGACTGTTTACCAGGCAGGAGGAAAAGAGGGAGGGGAAAGAAGAGCAGGGATTGGGAGAGGATGAGAAGAAAGAGAGGAGAGGGAGGAGGATGGAGAAGGAGAAAAAGGAGGTAGAAGAAAGAGGTGGAGGAGAAGACGGAAGAGGAAGAAGCAGGAGGAAGAAGTAGAAAAAAGGAGGAGAAAAAAAGAGGAAGAGGAAGAGGAAGAAGAAGAAGAAGAAGAAGAAGAAGAAGAAGAAGAAGAAGAAGAAGAAGAAGAAGAAGAAGAAGAAGAAGAAGAAGAAGAAGAAGAAGAAGAAGAAGAAGAAGAAGAAGAAGAAGAAGAAGAAGAAGAAGAAGAAGAAGAAGAAGAAGAAGAAGAAGAAGAAGAAGAAGAAGAAGAAGAAGAAGAAGAAGAAGAAGAAGAAGAAGAAGAAGAGCGAGAACGAGAACAAGAACAAGAACAAGAAGAACGGGGCTTCAGGTCCAGATGGATTCACCAGTGAATTCTACAAAACCTTTAAAGAGGACCTACTCCCAATTCTTTTTTAAGCTCTTCCAGCAAATTGAAGAAACGGAAACACTCCCAAAGAGCTTTTACGAGGCACATATCACCCTGATACCCAAAGCAGACAGAGATGTCACAAAAAAAAGAAAACTACAGACCAATCTCCCTGATTAACACAGATGCTAAGATCTTCAACAAAATACTAGCAAATAAAATCCAAAGAGTCATCAAAAAGATTATACACCATGACCAAGTGGGATTCATCCCGGAATGCAAGGATGCTTCAACATCCGCAAGTCAATCAACATAATACATCATATCAACGAAAGAAAAATAAAAAATCTTATGATCATATAAATAGATGCAGAGAAGGCTTTTGACAAGATTCAATACCCGCTCATGATAAAAGCTCTCCCCGTAAAATGGGGAGTGAAGGAAACTCCTCAAGATAATCCAGGCCATTACTACAAGCCCACAGCGAGCATCATTCTCAATGGGGAAAAACTGAAAGCCTTCCCCTTAAGATCAGGGACAAGACAAGGCTGCCCACTCTCACCACTTCTATTCAATATAGTACTGGAAGTACTTGCCATAGCAATCAGGGAAAAAAGACACATTAAGGGCATCGGATAGGAAGGGAAGAAGCCAAGTTATAACTATTTGCAGATGACATATTATACCTGGAAAACCCAAAACGCTCTACCAAGAGGCTCCTAGAAATAATACATTCCTATAGTAGAGTGGCAGGGTACAAAATCAATACCCAAAAGTCAATGGCCTTCCTATATGCAGACAGTGAAAGAGAAGAAAGGGACATTAAATAAACTATCCTATTCACAATTGCGCCTCAGAAAATCAAATACTTAGGAATCAGTTTGACAAAGAATGTAAAGGATCTCTACAAAGAAAACTACAAACGTTACTTCAGGAAATAAAAGACCTGAGGAAATGGAGACACATTCCCTGCCCATGGATTGGAAGGATTAACATTATCAAAATGGTAATACTCCCCAGAGTTTTATACAGATTCAATGTGGTTCCTATAAAGATACCCATGATGTTCTTCAAAGAAATTGAACAAACACTCCTGAAATTTGTATGGAATAATAAACCCCCATGAATAGCTAAAGCAATCCTTGGGGAAAAGAAGATGGGAGGTATCACTTTCCCCAACCTCAAGCTCTACTACAGAGCAATTGTAATTAAGACAGTGTGGTATTGGTATAGAGACAGACCTGTAGACCTATGGAATAGAACTGAATATACTGAAACACACTCTCAAATATACAACCACTTAATCTTCGATAAAGGAGCAAAAAATATTAAGTGGAGCAAAGAAAGCCTCTTCAACAAATGGTGCTGGGAAAACTGGGCAGCTATGTGTAAAAAAAATGAACTTAGATCTCCTTCTAAAGCCATGCACAAAAGTAAGATCAAAATGGATTCTAGATCTCAACATCAGACATGAATCTATAAGGTACATCGAAGAAAACATAGGAGAAACGCTCTACGACATCGAAACTAAAAGTACCTATAAAAACGACACACCACTGACCAAGCAAATGGAAGCAAAGATAAACAAATGGGATTATATAAAATTGAAAAGCTTCTGCACCTCAAAAGAAACGGTGACCAAGATACAAAGACAATCCACAGAGTGGGAAAGGATATTCACCCAATACCCATCTGACAAGGGGTTAATATCCAGGATATATCAGGCACTGGTAGCACTTCACAAGAAAAAAAACAGCCAACCCCATCAAAAAATGGGGAGAAGAAATGAACAGAAGCCTCCAAAAAAGAAGAAATTCGAATGGCCCAAAGGCATATGAAAAAGTGCTCTTCATCTTTAATCATCAGGGAGATGCAAATCAAAAACAACAATGAGGTACCATCTCACACCACAGAGACTGGCACACATCCAAAACAGCAAGAACAACCGGTGCTGGCGTGGATGTGGGGAAAAAGGGACTCTCATCCACTGTTGGTGGGAGTGCCGACTGGTCCAGCCCTTTTGGAAAACAATATGGGCATTCCTCCGAAAACTAGATATTGAGCTCCCATTTGATCCAGCAATAGCACTCCTGGGAATATACCCGAGAGACTGGAAAATGCATAGCAGAAACACTATCTGTACTTCTTTATTCATCTCTGCGCTATTCACTATAGCTAGAATCTGGAAACAACCTAAATGCCCGAGAACAGAGGACTGGCTAAAGAAACTGTAGTTCATCTACACTATGGAATACTATGTGGCTGTCAGAAAAGATGAAATTATGAAATTTACCTGCAAATGGATGGACATGGAGACTATCATGCTGAGTGAAATTAGTCAGAAGGAAAAGGACAGATATAGAATGACTGCATTCATTAATAGGATATAAATAGATACCAGTGTTTTACTAAATGTGGGAAATGGTAATGGCAAATTAAAACTCACCATTGAATATACACAAAGAGACTTAAGTGATAAACTCTAAATATCTGCAGGGCTAGCCACAATGTGTAAAATAAGAGGGAGAGAGATGCAGAGACAGAGAGAGAGACAGAAAGAGAGGAAACCGGGGTACCTGCTATTGAGGAAGCCTGGGCGAGGGCGGGAAGGGGGGGGGTACATTGGTGGTGGAAATGGGGCACTGGTGGAGGGATGGGTGCTGGAATACTGTATTACCAAGAACCAATTATGAACACCTTTGTAATTGTATGTCTCACGGTGGTATAATAAATAATTTTAAAAAAGGGGCTGAAGTGATAGCACAGCAGATAGGGTGTTTGCATTGCAGGCAGCTGGCCCAGGTTCGATCCCCAGCATCCCATGTGGTCCACCAAGCACTGCCAGGAGCATTCCTGAATGCAGAGCCAGGAGTAACCCCTAAGCATTGCTGGATGTGACCCAAAAAGGAAAAAAAAAATACCTAGAAAAGAAGATAAGAACAAGAAGAACAAGAACAAGACTACAACTAGTCACAGAGGTTTGGAGATGGTGAAACCTGTTCCAATAGCCCAATAGTATGGAGTTGATTGATTTGGTGAGAACATTGGGTCAGAATGCTGTCTTGGATCAAAATTCCTGGCAGAAAATGAGGACTCAAGGAGGACAGACAGATTTAGTGAGAAATGGGCTGCTAATGGAGAGAGAGTATGGCCAAGAACTTCTTAATCACTTGATCACTTGAATCCCATTATTCATCAATTTGCTTGAGGGTGCCCCAGTCACATTTCCATTGGAACCTTCATGTGCCAATGTAGCCCAATGGCATCTGGTTGATTCAGGAATATGAAGAGCCTCAAACCGTTCCTTCAGGGTCTTTACAAGGAAGTCTAACCACCTTGTAGGTAGGCGGCCACGTGATCTTTTGACATCCCATGGGATCCAGTCTGTAACGGCTCTAGTCCAGCGGTTGTCTCCAAATCGCATTACATGTCCAGCCCATCTGATTTTTGATGCCTTGGCAAACGAGACAGCATCCCTGATTCTGGAATAGCGACGGAGGTCAGAACTCCGATTCCTTCTCTCACTTGAGTGAGGCATGATATTCCAAGCATAGCTCTTTCGATTCCTCTCTGGGAGACCCGAATAGCATTCTCATCCTGCTTTCATAGGGCCTAGGTCTCTGAGGCGTATGTTAACGCAGGGAGAACGGTAGAGTCAAAGAGATGTGCCCAGAGCCAGAGGTTCTTTGTCCTTTTAGCTATTTCTTTGATGCCTTTGAAGGCATTCCATGCCGCCTCTTCCTCCTGCGCAGCTCAGGTTTTAGGTCGCTTCATCATGTTGACTTCTCAACCTAGGTACACATAACTGCTGCATTCAGAGATGTCTGTTCCACTGAGAGTGAATGGGGCCTCTGGAACTAGTTCATTTTTTATAAACATAACTTTCTTTAGATTCAGCTGTAGACCTATCTTTCCACATTCTCGGTCGAAGTCAGCCAGCATTTGTGCCGCTTGGATAATGTTTGGTGTTATTAGAACGATGTCATCAGCAAAGCGAAGGTGGTGTAGTTGCTGACCATCTATCTTCACTCCCATTCCTTCCCATTCTAATTGTCGCATGATGTTCTCGAGGGTGGCGCTGAAGAGTTTTGGTGAAATGATATCACCCTGTCGAATGCCTCTTTTGATATCAATGATCACTTCCTTATAGAATGGTGAGATCCTGGTGGTGAATCCGTAATACAGCTCACAAAGGACCTTGATGTATTGGGTTTGAACACCCTGTTTGGCTAGGGCTTCGATGACAGCTTCAGTCTCCACAGAATCAAAGGCTTTCTGTAAATCAATGAACGTGAGACAGAGCGGCATCTTGTACTCCCTACAAACCTCAATGAGCTTGGTTATCGTGGTGGATATGGTCGACTGTGCTGAATCCTTTCCGAAGCCAGGTTGTCCTTCATCTAGTGTTCTGCCAATCCTGTTCAGGATGACTCGTGTAAACAGCTTGTAGATGATGCACAACAGGCAGATGGGGGCGATAGTTGATGATGTCGTGAATGTCTCCCCTTCTTGAATAGTAGAACTGTTGG